>JAQFVV010000755.1:0-235124 GCA_028023455.1 Epiperipatus broadwayi | reverse complement strand
GACCCAGATCCTTATCTTTCGGTCATGTTTTAAATTTCTGTTTTATTCTTATTTAAACTTTCAAACTTTACTTTTCTTATACATCATATTTCAATTTGTCTTTCATTTAGATTTCTTTATTACTATTAATTTTCTAATGTACCATTTCAATATTTCTAACTTATTTTTCATTTCACAAAATCTTAACTTTGGAGGGTAAAAGATAAGAATCTTTTCGATATTAATTCCCTCTCTTTTCTTAATTAAAACATTTCTTTGTTTATAATTTTTTAAACTCACTTTTTAGTATTCCAAACGCAATATTTAATATTCTTTAAATGTTAAATATCTATATGTGTGACTGCAGTATGTGCGATCATCACATTATAGATATATACCTAATATATGAGTAACTTTGTATTAGGTAACATTATTATTGTTTGAGATTTAAGCTTGATATATAAAATTATGTGTATATATTAAGGCCCATAAATGTCAACTTCCTAATTGTTTTTATATGTAAATTGCATACCATAGCCCTCATGCTTAAATAAACCAAGAATATCAGCAATCTATTGTCAAGACAACACTACAATGAAGCAGTGAATGAAATTTTATGTACTGCTTTTGCCCAAAATTTTAAAATAGATCATAAATGAAAACACTGACTAAAACAGAATTAATATCAATCTGCTTTCATTATTACTTATATTTACAGTCTATTTAAAGATTTCAGACAAGGATAGTAAAAATACTAATTGTAATGTTACAGTGACATCAGTCTAATGGTATTCTATTTGTTCATTTAACATGAGGGTTGTGATATAATGTCTATACATAAATACTCCATATATTTTTTCTTTCCAAATCATGCTTTATTATATGGGCCAAAAAGAGAAATACTTATTAATAAAGTATTATTAATGGAGTATTAATTTATTAAATGGTGATGTATTTATATATATAGTGTAAAATGTTCAAGGCTAAATGGGTTTATAAATAATCATTAATGAATCAACATTTAGACAATCCCAATATCAATTACAATAAACAGTCTCAAACTGTTGTCAAGGCAACCTCATTTAAACAATAAAAGTGAAATTCCACTTGTATTTATGGTCCATTATATATTATTATTGAACAAAGAAGTTTAAATAAATCTCTTTAAACAGGTAAATATAGCCTGTTCTGAATGCAGACTAATAAATAGTCAATTATAATATTGCAAAATGCAATCATAATTTTTAAATTGCATCCAAAGTATTGCTTAAATAATAAGTGTAAAAATGCTCAAGGTTAAATGGGTTTATAAGAAATAATTAGAAAGCAGTCCCATTATCACTAACAATCAACAATTTCAAATTATTGTCAAGGCAATCTCCTTGTAACAATAAATGTGGAATACCTCCTTTATTTATGGTCCAATATATTAATATAGACATTAATGATTGCAACTTGACCATACAGATTTAAATTATTGATACAAAGAAATTTAAATAAATCTCCTTAAATAGGTAAACTGAAATTATAATTTTCAAATTGCACCCAAAGTATTACTTAAATAATAAGTATAATAATGCTCAAAGCTAAGTGGGCTTGTAAATAATCAATGACTTCAATCTCTATGGTCAAGCTGCAAACTTTAATATCTATATTCCACCTTTATTATTTAAAGAAGTTGCCTTGAGAACAATTTGAGATTGTTGAATGTAATTGATATTGGGATTGTCTAAGTGTTGAATAGTTTCGAATGATTACTTATAAACCCATTTAGACTTGAGCATTATTACACCTATTATTTAAGTAATACTTTGGGTGCAATTTGAAAATTATAAACAGGTTATATTTACTTGTTTGAGGAGATTTATTTAAACTTCTTTGTATCAATAGTTTAATCTGTGGTCAAGCGTTGTTAGCCGATAGGTCATCACACCCGCCTTGCAAGCAAGTAGTTGGTTGCAGACGGGTATGGGCTAGCATCCCAGCTGATGCTATGACATATGGAAAAAAAGATGCAATCTTCAGTGTCTATATAAATATATTGGATCATAAATAAAAGTGGGATTCCACCTTCATTGTTAAAAGGAGGTTGCCTTGACAACCGTTTCAGATTGTTGATTGTACTTGATATTGGGATTGTCTAAGAGTTATCTGGTTTCTAATGATATAGATTATACTAATGGTTTTTTTCATTTAGAATCTAATATACAAGAAGAAATTGAATCAGAAAAGGACCTAATTGATAAAAAAGGTAAGTAGAACATACATAAATATTTTATAGCAAGGTTAATAAAAATAAGCAGTATTTTAAAAATGATATTTATAATAATAACTTAGTTGCCGAGAAACATTCATAAAAACTTAAAAAAATTATTTTTCTATAATGGAAGAACAACAGTGTTTTATTCACAAATCTTTAATTAGACTAGGTCAATGCTGGCATGTCATATATAACATGCATCAATTTAGAAGAAATAACTTGGGAACACTATAATTGAAAAAAGATTGAACATTTCACAATTTGAAAATTTAAGCACTGTGGATCTTGGAAGAGACTGAAGCATTACATAAAAAAAGTTTCTTTCAAATGCATTAATACTTTTTAATGCTGAAAATTAAATATCACTATGACTACTACATTGTCACAAACATTAAACATCCAAATATTTTAAAGAAATTTGAATTAACACTTTGAAATCATTCTTGAAATTTAAAAACTGATAGTGCCAAATCAGAAAAATAAAAGCTGGACAGAAACATATAACATATCTCCTGGACATGTATTAGATAGATAACTTATAATAGCAAATGATAATATAAATTTATAAATTAATAACTCTTAAAAAGCAAACAAACAGACTGGAAATTGAATATGAAATTCAAGCAGGATTAGGAAACTTTTTTATGCAACAGTAAGAAGTCTCATAGAGGATGCATGCAATGGAAAGCATTCTTTATGGAAGAATATGCCAAAAAATCAGAGTCCAAGAAATGCCCATGCTTGAGTACACATAATCACAGAACAAATTTTTAAGCAAAAATTATTGCAGAAATGATTTATATATATTTGACATTAAACCATGATAATGAGATTGACTTGCAGAGTAGCACACTTATTCATTGGACAAATAGATGCATTGATGGAAAGTACTTGTAAAGAATTTGTCAAAGCATATAATTTAGCTGATACATTAAGTTTTTTAACTAAAATATTCTGATAGAAATTTATTTAGAGGTTTAATTGGTTTAACCACTTAAGATCATGGTAATTGGATGAACTTTAATATTGAAATATAATACTTTTGAAGCAACTTGTTTAGAAACTTTTCATTTTGGTTGTGTTAAGAAGATAGAGATTGTAGCAGAGCAGATAAAGGTCTTCATTTACACATAAAGAGTTATTCAACAGAAGATTTTGTAGACTGAATGACTGAACCAGAAAGTATTTAAAATTCTGTAATATGCATAAAATTTCAGGAATGTTGTAAGTACTCTTTGAAAATAGACAACATATTTTCTATATGCAAAAGATTCACAGTGAACCTCCTAGATGAGACATAGATATTCCTTCAAACATTAATGTAAAATGCAAACAGAAATTATGCAAAAGGAAAACTTTAGAATAGAAAAAATAGTAGATCATGCAAAAGTTGTATGGACTATTAATTAGATAATTTTTAAATGATGGATGCCAAGAAATGAGGGCATCAAGACTATAAAATCTATATGTCTTCTAAATGAGAAATGGTTTGAGAATTTATTATTTTATGAGACATAACTTTAGTAAGACTGGATTTTTTTTTAATATTATGACACAGCTTTTTTAATCAAAATATTGCAGAATGATGAGTCAGATGTTTTTAAAACAAAAAAGAATTTTTTTCTGAGTCAGAAAACTAAAAGTTAATAGATAAATTGGCTTGAATAATTTTATTAACACATTGATGCAATAAAATAATAATAATATAGTAAATCATTTTATAAATATTGGCAAAAATAAAAATTGTTATTAGAATGATCCATGACTCAAAATAGAATATTTTATTAAATGCTTCAGGAAGAATAAAATAATGTGATACAATGAATTTTGCATAAATGAATAGATTAGCATATATTTTATAGACACTTCATTGCCAGAAATTTATGACTAGCAAAAATTAAGTAGAAAGGACTGCAGTAAAATCATGATAAAAATAATGAATCACGGGCATTGTATGTATGAAAGTAAAAACTGACTCAGTTATGTCCTGGAAAGATAGGCAAATGGTAATAGAATTTTTACTAGTTAACACTTCCATTGGATTGCTCTATTTGTGACTAGCAGACAATGTAATTTGCAGGTTTAATTGATATCTTTTGGTAATGGTCATAGTGAGATAATTGATATAGAATTTTAAGAAATGTTTGCTGAAGAAGATAAAAAATATTGGAAATTATTATGATTTCATATATTTCTATATTAATGGTATGTTAAACAAGGAAGTGAAGCAAGTAATTTTTTTAGAGTGTAGGAACTAGATTGTGAACTCTAGGAAGAGCACATATGACATCAAGAAATAATTTGACTAACAAGAGAGGGTCATTTACATTGGAGTCATTCTTTATGTTTTCATACTTGGGACATTGATGTTTCTCTGCCAATGATAGCTTAATATCTATATACCAATCAATAGCAGATATCTATTTGGGCTATCTATAAACCAAAATACCTTAAATCAAAATTCTAAGCTTGATTGTATTCACTTAATCTGAGATTATGGATATATGTCAGATGGATGTAATAGATATAATGCTAAAGATTTTTTATAACCCCAATTGCAAATGTAATTTTTATTAAAAGTGTATTTTGTCATTTTAATTTTGCTTTTTTCTTACTATTTGCATCATCAAATAATCAATTTCTTTTATATTAAAACTAATACTATTAATTTTCTAGCATTATCAGATCCCATGCCTCAATTTTTTTTTGTTTTTTTTTAGTTATTTTTAGCATCCTTCTCATTTTCTATTAATCCTTTTAGATAGATGCCCAGTGCTATTTTTCATTTTTTAATTTCATCTATTTCTTTTCTTTATATCAACATTTCTAAACTGTTACCTCCAACTTATCTTCATTTTTTTTCCAATCCATAATTCTAAAATCATTATTTTTTTTAAATGCTCACTTTAATCAAACCACTTAACTAGCTTCTTTCTTAGATGTAACTTATATGAGACACAAAACAGTCATTTACTCCTATTAAAAATCTATTATGTTACTGTAATTTCTTTATTGTCATTTTTTTCATCATTTAATTATTACTCAAATACAGTAAATATAATTTTCTGTCCAATTTCTATGTTTTATTTTAAATTGCTATAGTCATTTTATTTGCTTACTATTATCTTGTATAATTTCTTTATTATCACTTTTTCCATTATTAGTTCATTAATCTTCAAATTCGTATAATAATATTTTAACAATTCCTGCTATTTTGTTACTTTGCATTATGTTTTTATTTCAAATTGTTTTAATTACTTTATTTCATCGCTATTGTTTTATATATGAAGATAATATTAGCATTTCAATTGTAGGGAATATGGATAAATTGATACAAGATGAGGAGCAATCTCATGGCCGGCTCAAATGGAAAATTGCATATGATTATATTAAATATGGAGGAAGTATTTATTTTGTATTTATAGTATATTTGTGTATATTCCTTTATCAGGCTAGTGCGGTTTTTAACAGCTTTTGGTTGGGAATTTGGCTTCAAGATGGTGGTGGCAATCAAGTAAGTTATTTTTAATAAAGATGTTGATTTAAACTTAGAATGTATTAAATGTCTCTATGTCTATATTGTATCCTTTTTTTTTTTCTTTTTTTTTTTTTTTTTTTTTTTTTTTTTTTTTTATTTTCTTTTTAATAAATTTAATTTTATTTTTTTTTTTTTTAAAAAAAATAATTTTTATTTTTTTTTAAAGGGAAATAAATTAAAAAAATGTTTTAACAAAAAAATTTAAAAAATTTTTTAAAAAAAAAACAAACATTTTTAAAAAAATATATATATTTAAAAATTTAAAAAAATACCCCACCCCCCCAGATTAAAAAAAAAAATTCAAAAAATTTATATAAAAATTTATAAAAAATTAAATTTAAATAAAACAAATAATTTTTAAAACGCATTTTAAAAATTTTTTTTTAAAAAAATGGGGGTAAACGTAAAAACCCCATTGCACGGAAATTTAAGGTTAGTTGGGGGTTTAGAGGGGTTGGAAAGTAAGTAGGAAAACCCCAGACCGACTGTCAATATATGCTCAATACACTTTGATAGCTTCCATAGTTTACAGTAATAGTAAAGTGATGGACTCTTGAGTTCAAGATCAGTGAGTGACTGCTCCAGTTCTGCTCTTTCCAATGCTCAAACTTCTTATGAATGACTTAAGATATAAACTAGTTGATTATTTTATTATTTCTTTAACTAACATTAATATACAAAAGCCAATAATTTTATTTAAAAAAAAAAAAAATCAATGAAAGCATTTAAAGTTAACTTAATTATTAATCAACAAAAAAATACTGATCTTCGCAAAAAAAAAAAAATACTTTATGAGAACCAATGAATAAAATTGAAATGATTGATTTTCTTGTTTAATAAAACCATGTTTTTATTTACAATCATTATGTGTTATTATATCTGTTTAAAATATTATTTTTACTATTTTATTAGAAAAACACCATTACCAAGATAATAAATTTATTTATTAAATCACAGAAAAATTTATATAGTTTTTTTTTTTAAAAAAAAAGAAGTGAAATATTCATCAAATATCAATAACATGAATTAATGCCCTGTGGAATTCAAAACAACTGTAAAATAGTTGGCATAAGAGTTCAAATTTATGGATTGATTCCCAGTGGAGAAAAATAAAACAAAATATCCAAAATGATCAATATAATAGAATAATTGTGATATTTATAAACTCGTTATAAATGTGTGTTAAGAAAAGGTAAAATAATTTAAGTTTAAAATTTATATTGTGCCAAGCAGGTAGCAGAACACTACCAAAATCATAGCACCATCTTATTTCACAGTTAAATAAGTGGGTTCGTAAGTAAATGTACTTCATTATGTATTAAATATTCTATTTCTTGACAATGGAAAACATGCCTTCTTTTATTAATTGCATATGGATATTATGCAATTGCCATGCTTTCTTGTATTTTCATTTTTTATTCTTTTTTTCAGCACATATATTGGATTAAAAGCATGATAATAAAAAAACAAAAATATAAGAAAGCATGGGAAGTTGGTTAAGATCCATACACAATTAATAAAAAAGTGGCATATGCTCCATTGTCAAAAAATGGAATATTTAAACATTTCATTTACGTGACATGTACATTTATTTCAAGATGCAATTTTTTAACTGCACAATAAGACAGGGCTACGATTCTAACAGTGTTCTACCAAAAGCATGCTTAACACAATATAAGTTTTAAATTTTAATTATTTTATCTTTTCTTAATACTCATTTATAACAAGTTTATAAATATTACGATAAATAAAGAAAAACAAAGTAAATACCATGTAAAATTATAAAATAATTGTGCTAAATCTATCATTTCAGTATTTAAAAATCACATGATTTCCCAGGAAGCCAATCATGTGATTATTCAAAAATTAAGGATATATCTATATACAAATTATAAATTTCAAAATCTATTAATTGTCTGTTGGTTTTAACACAAATATTTAAATCTTGTTTTAATTAATTTTAGTACAAATCTAGTAACTACTTTGATATTATTAAGACTTGAGCACTAGATGTTTACTATCTTTATCATATCCAATATTGAAAATAGTTATTAAAATGCAGAAGAGTTGCATCTCAATTCTGAAAATATATGAATGCATTTATGGGTCGTTTTTTAAGATATTCAAATTTAAAATATCTATCACTAAAAATTCAGAATAGTCTTAATGTACACAAATAGAGAAATATTTTATTTGCTATTTTTACATAATAAATAGTTTTGAATCTATTCAAAATAACTAGTAAAATATGGTAAAAATATTTTTGAAACTTTTATTTTAAAAAGTTTATTTATATGTAAAATTTATAGTTGGCACAGCCATCAAATTATAAATGAAATAATAATGCATAAATAAAAAATAATATATAGACATCTGATTATTATCAGAAAAATATTAATACATAGAATCTTTCAATAAGTATCTTTTTTTTTTCTAAAATGACCCACTAATTCAATATATAAATTCTCAATATAAATTTTTATAAGTCTTGTATTGTTTGTGAACCATTTTTTCTATATTCATATATACAATATATTATTTTACCTCTCTACTTATGTCCATCCATCTTCAATATTCATTTTCAAAGTTTAATCCTATAAATAAATGAGTGTGAATTGAAACTTTGGTAAAATGCTGTAACCCTGATTTAGATTATATTACATATAAATTTATCTTCTAAATCAGACCTTTACTGATAATCTGCAAGCTGAAATTGAATGCTTCTTCTAGGAAACTAACTGGATAATTAATTAACATGATCACTTCTCCTCTCTGACAAAAAAATATGTGGAAACAAATTAGATCAATAGAATAATGACAAACTGGACATAGAACTAAAAACATTTTTGGGTATCTTTGATAATAATATTAATATTTTAAGGTAGGTGATTTATTGAAATGCTAGTTATTAAATTATACTTTACATTGATTAAGATGAAATAATTGTTACATAAGACAAAATTTGTACAGGTTCTTTATAGTATATTAAAGGTTTAAAAAATGTGAAATGTAATTGACAGTGATTAAAAATAGGTATATGTAATTTAGTATGCCAATGTGTTTATGTTTGCTAAAAAACATTGACATGTAATATAGACAAATAGATAATTTAAAACTTAACAGAATATGACAGTAAATTACAATTCTAACTTATAATAATTACATAAAAAAGAAGCATTAATAATTTTCTCAACTCTGTGTCTTCACTATGTTTTAATTATAACCTTCCAGGTATTTATAGTGAATCCATGGAAGGATGTTAGAAGTTAACCCTCTCTAAGCACTCACTATACAACTTGTAAGATATCATTACAATTCACTATAACTAATATCTTATGACTTTTTAATATCACAATAGTATATTGGTACTGGTGGAGATAGTGTACTGCCACTGCTAGAGACATCATTTCTGCTTAAACATGCAGATGTATCCACAGTAGGGGCCCAAAAGCAGCAATGCTTGCTCCAGCCACTAGGTGGTGCTGTTCACCATGCGTAAAAAAAGTACCTTATTCCATTTACATAGATTGTCAATGAGTAATGGATATATTAAAGTTGTCCAGTAACTCTATCGTTATCTTTACAGAATATTGAGAATTTTCTGCTATATAATGAGGCTTGTTAATGTCAATAAATATATATAAATAAAATGTTTAGATTTGTTATTTTGTTTCAAATTTAACTCATATTAGTAAATATATTCACTGTATTTGCAATAATAGAAATCCATTATTAGAAAATGATTACAAATCTTAAAAGAGTAAAACTAAATTTAAAATAATGTAAATTATGTAATAGTGTTTTATTGCCATCACAGCTATCTGAATTTCATGCTTATAATTTATTATGCCATATCGAAAATAATATAATTATTTAAGAATAAGTCCAATTACTTGTCACTATAAACCTTGTCTTTTGCTGCAGTGTTATTAAAAAGAAATTATTAAGTAGAGGAAAATATATTTATCCATTTATTTCATAGTAGTTTTCTTTGAATTATATTTAATAACATATTTATAGTGACTAAACTTTTAATATAACTTCAGAATTTTTTATTGCATTTATATAAAATCATTATGATAATTGTCATTTTCAACAATTATTGATCTACTGCAGAATAAAGGTTTGTCTAAGTTTACTCCTAGTTTTTTTCCCATATGTCAAAAAAAAAAAAAAACTATTTCTCTGATCTGTAGACTCTTTTCTTCAAGTCACATCAAAAACTTTCCATGGTCTCTTTCTATTTTTTTTACAATCTCTTGGAATCCACTTTAAAACTTCAATTGACCATCTATTTTTTTTCTAGAAATGTTTAAACCAACTCCATTTGAATTGATTCTTCATTACATATTTCAGTTTTGATCTTCTGGTTCCTCTCAAAATATATCTCTCTATATTCATTGGGTCTGAAATTTCTGTGCTATTTCTGTGTTAAATGAACAATCCATGCATAAGATTCATAAAAACTAATAAAATATTAGCAGCTCTTACCATACAATAGTGCCACCTAGTGCAAGCCATAAAAATCAATTTATACTAGAAAGTTGTATGGAAAGAATTGTTGCTGCTTTAACAGCTTGTGTATGTAAGAAATGGTCATCTTGTGATGTTTTAGTGGGTTAACTGATGAAATACATGTATTAAAAGCCTTTTTTTTTTTTCAAATACATAAACATGTTTTTTTTAAATATTAAATTATTTCTATCAAAAGCTTTTCATCCAAGTTTAATCTCATGATTAACTCTATCCACTATATTTTCATCTGCAATTAGTAACTCAATTAACCTATTTGTAGTTTTTTAATTTTTCTAATTCATGATTATCAATATTATTTTTTACTTCAGAAAAAATTCACTGAACATTACTTTAGTTTTTTTAGCATTTAATTAGCATAAAATTGACTTATTTTTTAACAATCAATTTAAACAAGTGTTTTGTATTGGTTTTATAACTGATTTTTAACTAAAATGATATAGTTTGTCTAAATTACTCTCTTATAAAAAATTTATTCTAACTAGTTTGATGCCTTTATGAGAATGTATAATATTAGTTTATTTTATTGCATATGTATTTTATTGCACCATTGGTAAATCCTAATCTTACTACTAAAATTGGGTTAGATTGTTCCAGGACTATATTATTTTTTCTCTTTTTTTTTTAAAATTAGATTTTACTTTTTAATTATTCTTAATTAAATTAAAGTGCATTCTGTTGAAATTTCTAGTTTATAACTAATTTACTTCATCTTTATGCTAGATTATTTTTTAAATCATATGTTAAGTTCTTTGGTAACTGTAATTTGGATCACTCTAATTATAGTACTAAAATAACTTAATGTTATTTTAATCATTATTGTAATATACCATTTGCCAATTTTCATGAAAAAAATATTTATTTAAAAAAAAATGCAACATGAATGTATCAAATACCAACTTATTTTTATAACTTGAGAGTAATCTTTTAATTTGTACAATGATGTAGCAATGCTTCTAATATGTTAATACCATGTTTTGACAATATGCTTGCTTGCAACATAATAATCTTTTATTTATTAAGAAGCAGATTTTTTTAACACAACATTTTAGCTATCTATAATTTTATTTTATTTTTTGCTTGCTTATCAAATTCATTTAACAATGATCTATGATTTAACTTTCAAAACATATTCTAGTATTTGTCAAACTATTCAACTAACTCTCATGATTGCTATAGCTTCTGAAAAAACAAAATAATAAAGAATTGTTTCATGACGTTTTGCTTAAGTTGAATTTTACCTAAGTCAGATTTTCTCTGAAGGTGCATATTTACTATTGACTGTGAAGTAGAATACGAAAATAGTTTTTAATAAATGAAAATAAACACAATATCACAAAAGATATTATCGTATTATGAGATGTGATAACTGAGTGTTTCTATGACTTGTGTGGCATATTTTTTTCAAACATTGAGCAACCTCAGACTTACATAAATAAATAAAATTTTAAAAAATGATTCAAAAAATTAAAAAACCAATATTTGAAAAACAAAAATGTATTAAAGGATTTGTTTGTTTTTTAAAATAAATGTTTCCTGCATTTTTATTTTTTTTTACAAGTTCAAGTGTTTTTTTAATTTATTTATTCAATCAAAATTTTCTTTTTAATGTTATCTACATATGTTACTAGATAATTTGACATAAGATTTAAAACAAAAACAGAATGATACAAGAATTTAGTGATAAGAAATATAAGAAATGAAACATTGTAGAAATAAAGAAAGAAAAATAAAAATGTAATCAAAATATATTTTTGTATTCAAAAAAGAAAATGTGTACTTGGATTCTATTTTTGAGCTTCTACATTTAATTTCTACTTTTTCTATAAATAAGTAATTGAATGATTTATTATTTGGGAGATCATAAGAATTGTCTATCACAAGTGATAGATCTGAGTCACAATTCATGGACCTGGAGCTTTACTTGACCATTCTACCACTTCGCTATCATGTATGATTTTTTTTTAATACAATCTATTGTAGTGTTTAGTAATTTGTTATATAAATATAATGATATTTTCATCATTGGGATACTACTTTTGGGTTTTTTTTTTTCTAATTTTATGATAGTCTTTCTAGTTTATTAATTTTATTATGCATTAAATGATGCAAAGCTGGTTAAAATATAGATGTAGTTTTAAAAAATTAAGATGTTAAAATAGATTTATGTCAAGACAGGAATAAACAGTGGCATAACTACTTGATAAAGTTCAGATATGGTTACTTGGTCATAATATTCTGTTGATTAGTTATTTAAACTACCTTCAGACAGTTAACACAGCATACATATCTGCATTGGTATTTGCCTTTTTGGATTTGGATTTGTCTTTATGATTTTCATTTTCTTTTAAAATTTTGTATTAGGCTGTTATGGTATTTTGTATTCAGTTTTAGGATTTTGTATATTGCATTATAATTGTTCTGAATTGCATCAATCTTATAGTTTTAGTTTTCTGATTTTGCATTAGTGTATCTGACTTTCTTTTGGTCTTTTGTATTACTCTTTCTTCTTTTGTAGTCACTGATCTGTATTTAATAGCTCAAGTGATAGTGTATTTATCTTTCTGATTGAATTTCTTAATAACCTTTTTTCATGAATTGTATTATATATATGATATTTAAAATTTTATGTTACATACGATACACATGCAAACATATTTTTTTAATAAAAAAAATATATTACAAATAAAAGATGTGTGATTTCGTTTTGAAAATTTTTTATTTAATATTTAATTATATTTATCAATTATAAGATTATCAAAGAAATATATTTATTATGTTTTAATTTTTATCTTTTTTTTTTCTTTTAGAGTTATGCAATTAGGAATAACACACAAAACTTAAGCAATGGAACGGAATTTAGTAACGCTACGTCTCGTGATTTTGAAGAATCAGTATCTGATTTTGAATTCCAGAAAGAACAAATTATGGATACTAATATAACCCACAATCCCAAGTTGCACTTTTATATTTTTATATTCGGAATATCACTGGTGGCAATCGTCATATTTGGAGTTGTAAAAAATTATTTATTTATGAAGGTAAGAATATAATTTAACAGGCAAGTAAATATAAAATAATAGCCAAATAAATGCAAAGAATATATAGAACTGGCTAATCATATTAGGAAATAAGTATGTGAATAAACAGTCAGCAATATCAATTCAATGAAAGATATCAATAATTAACTTTAAATTATATGTATTTTATTCTATATTTGGAATTTTGTTCAGATGCTCCTGGATCTAACATTGGTTCAACTTCATACTACTTATGGTACATGTAATATTTTAATTAGAAATGTATCCATGATTCTATTCAAGAATAAAAAAATAAATCAAAAAGTCTTTAAAAATACTTATATCTATATTATCACTGTTATTTGCAACCATTATTGAGGTCTCCCTAAGTTCCTCTGATCAATTTTCCATATCACACCAACACATTTCTTCATTTCATTTATTGATTCATCTCATATGTGGTCTCTTTCTAAATTTTTATAATCTTGGAATCCAGCACAAAATTTCATCTGTCCATTTATTATTATCTCTTCATTATCAGTGAAATCAATGATACCTGTTTGTTCTATATAATTTATAATATAGGAGAGATCAATTACTAATTACAACAGAAGTCTTTATTTATATATATATATGAAAAACAAAAACAAGTTTTGATCACGTTAAAACCTGCTGACGCTTGTATTTATGATCAACAGATGGCATTTTTACCAAAAACACGATCAAGCGTTTGTTTACATAAACGATCAAAGAGTCAGAATTAACTATCTCTTTTGTTTTAGCCCACTTTCAAAGAGTCAGAATTAACTATCTCTTTCGTTTTAGCCCACTTTCAGATCAGCTGATTTCAAGCTATTTCAGCTGATCTGAAAGTGGGCTAAAACGAAAGAGATAGTTAATTCTGACTCTTTGATTGTTTATGTAAACAAACGCTTGATCGTGTTTTTGGTAAAAACGCCATCTGTTGATCATAAATACAAGCGTCAGCAGGTTTTAACGTGATTAAAACTTGTTTTTGTTTTTCATAAATCTACCTTTAAAGGTTTCCGCAATGATATAGATTGCAGAGGCTTTGACTATGTGGAGAAGCTGAACTGAGGTGAGACCCATATAGCTATCTAGCTTGTTTGGCTGAATTTGAAGACTTTATCGGTCTGAAAAATTTCATGCTTGCAAACTGATAGAAACTCTGTGCATAAACACTTGGAGTCAGTTTTTAGATCTAGTTTCTTGGCTCTGATCTTTCACTGATGATAGCAAAATAGCTTGAAATCAGCTGATTTGAAAGTGGGCTAAAACGAAAGAGATAGTTAATTCTGACTCTTTGATCGTTTATGTAAACAAACGCTTGATCGTGTTTTTGGTAAAAACGCCATATGTTGATATATATATATATATTGTAACTTAATTAAGAGATCAATAAGATCCAAATTTAAAATTATATTAAAATGTCAAATATTCAAATATTATCACTTAATAAATAAAAAAAAATTGTAGCTTTTATTTTATATCAAAAAGAAAAGAATTAAAATATGCAACTTGCTGAGTATAAGCTATTAAACAAATTATTAAGAACAAACTACTATAGCTCAGGAAATAACATCACAGGTGAGTACACTGGTAACTCGATAAAATAGCTTCTCAGGTATACAGACAGTAGATTTGATCCCCTTTCATCTCTTGGTTTGATGTCAAATGCATATTTAAATAAATCACAAGTGAATATGGTCTAGCAGGGCGCCACTAGATTATCTGAATCTAGACACAGTTATATCTTATAACCTTTTCACATGTACCGGGTTTGAATCCCTTTTTGGTACTTTATTTCTAATAAAAATGAAGGATTTTGCTTTTAGATCCATATCACTGCATGCACTAATATTTAGGTAAACATAAAACATCTTTAAACCAAAGTGGAATATATAAATTCATCATACAAAAATCATTTCCCAGATCTTAACATAATAAATGTGTTTCAATATTTTTTTATACATTTTACTAGCTCAGATTATATTATTATTTTAGGATGGCAATTCACTCATTCTTGCATGGTATAGATGATGGGATGGTGGTTATAATATTAGTAAGAAATCACTAAATACTATTAAATCAATATTTATTTATGGCCTCTAAACATTTATCTATCTCATTAATTAAAACATGATGATGATGATGATGATAATGATAACGATAATGGTTTCAACTGACCAAGCCTAATCATAAACCTAATTTTTATCAAGAAATTCATAATTATTGCTTAATCTTAGTATATCTAATTGGAACTTAAATAGCTAATATTCACCTTGATGATGAATGATCACAACCAATTAAAAAAATACTCTCAATGAAATATATACACCTCATTTAATAAAACAAATTAACATTTATTAATGCATTACTAATATCTATATGAAAATTTAAAGATAAAATTAAGAATTTATATGAATAATAATAACAATAATAATTGATTATATTGCAATCTTCAGATTAATTTCAAGTTCTTCCCCCTTTCCCGTCAAAGATGTAATTTATATTAAATTGGGTAACCAATTTGTTAAAATTTTTCATCCACAAGAAAAATATTTCATAATAAAAAGAAATACTCTTTTGCACACATACTTTTATAATCTAACATGTAAAGCAGAATGTTTAAAAAATGTTAGTAGAAGTAAAAGAGCAAGATTTACAGAACAAGTTTTAAATTATTTTTCTCCCCCTCCCTTCTATCCTCTGAAATACTATACCTCAACTCAAAACACAATACTCTAATATTCTTAATATTGCCCATTGTTTTACATTCACACACAGTTACATATATGCAACAAGTATTATATTATTATGTATGTGCGTGTTTTATCCCCATAATAACAAAAATATTATTTAAAACTAAATAACAATAACAAAAAAAATATGTTACATATTAATAACATTTCATAACTTTAAGTTATGGACAATCATAATTTTAGTACATATAAAGCATTAATGAAGCTTATGTTTATTGTTATTACGAAATTCTGGGTTTCAATTGATCTTGGTTGTTTTAAAAGTTCTTTAAACAAAAATATACCACTCTTTTGCTAAAATTTTACTAAGTCTCTGATATTATAAAGAAAATATATAAAGAAAAATTTATATTACCAGATCTATTCTTTGTAGCAACTTCCAATGAGTCAAATTTATCTTGTTTAAGGTCTATATTTTTGCAGCTACCACTTCCGTTTTTGTTTGGAACAATCGGTTTCTTGAGGTTTATAATTATTTGATGATGATGATTCTATTGAGGTTATTGGCTTTAATAGACAATTTGGAAATAATTATATTAACTTTTCTTCTCTTCCTGTCAAGCATGATTCTTTTAGTGGATGAAGTACAGCAGTTGTTTTCACATCTATAATTTTTCTTGGGTTTAAACTCAGTTACCGGATTTAATTGAACTCGATGATTTAACATTTATCTGTAGATTAATCGTTTTTCTTTTGATTGCCTTCAAATGCAGGTGAATTCTTTCTTCTTTCTATTTAAAAACATTTTATTTCTCTCGGTCAGTAAGACGGTGTAGAATATTATAATTTCAGACAAGACATTTTCTTTTTTTTTTCTTTATATGATGTGCTGGTTCCGGCAGGTCCTGCGATCCTCCAGATGAGAATATATATATTTTCTTCTAGCTCGACATCCCTATATTTTTAACTTTCAAAAACTTTATATTAAAAAAATGATTTAAAAAAAAATATCAGGTCGAATTAAAAATCCTTGTCTTTTCTAGTTTCAATATTTTTTTAAAAGTCTCTCTAATAATTTTTCCCAGACAGGTATTTATACTTTATTTTTAAGTCAACATACCCCATTAGAGTGATAGTGTGACTTTCTCTGGAAACATATTTAAAAATCACACTACCTTGATTTTTCAGACTAATCCTGTTTTGAAGTAAAAATTGTCTTAATCCTTTTTTTTCTCATGTATCTGTCACAACTGTCTGAGTTTTTAACAGAAAACCAACTTTTATAAAAACAAAATTGTTTAAAAAAAAAAACATATAATTTAATAGATCTTCCCTTTCTTTTTCAATATGTAATAAAATGTACATTTATGTATGTAATGTACATGCACACTTATTCAACTCTTTTATAAAGCTGGCCTATTACAATAATCTAAATGTTTTTTAGAAATTATGACCTTAATATTTAAAATTAATTTTTTAACCTTCCAATCCCCAATTATAATCATTTTGAAATCATAATCTTACAATCATAGAAAAACAAAAATAGAAACAGATAATAATAAAATAGAAATAGAATAAAATATTAGAATTTAATAAATGTAGGTTAGCTTTGAAGAGAGTTTAATATTTGAAATATACAATGATAATTAAACAGTTTACTCACTTCCTATATGTGTGTTATTACTCTATTTTTTTAACAAAAAATTAAATACTGAATAATTAACTGTGTGTACTACTCTTTTTGAGTTTTTTATCAACACACAAACAAATAAAGAATATAACTGTTGTCCCACTCTCTTTCTGCCTTAAGTTTTTAAAACTTGATCTTGTAGGGTTTAAACTCGGATGCCCTACAGCTTCCTTTTTATATAAAAATGTGATGATGATTTTTGGTTTTACATTTTCTTTCATGCACATTACTACAAATTTAGCTACTGACTAAATTGTAATGGCACAACATATATATATATATATTATAATTGAAATAATAAATTTAACGGTTTACAAACTGTTACAAACAATTCTTAAATTCACAGAAGTACTTTCAGTTAATTTCTTAAACCTGCCTCAATTGCCATTAAATTCAAAAGCGGAAGCAAATGTCATCAATTCAAATTCCATGAATCTCATATTTTAATGTTTTGAGCTTGTCGATTTATTAAATGCATTTTATTCCTGTTTATAAAAATTGCCTCTTTAATTTTTCTTTTACTATGATTTCTTTCTTCATGAAGAATTTTCAAAATCAAATTTAAATTTATATTTACATGTTTTTTCGTGATCAAAGAAAACTGAAGGAGATATTAAATCATCATTATTTTTACTTTTTACACACTTATATAACAATTCATTCTCCTTCAATCTTTTCTCAATACTGCACCTAGATTCACCTATACATGATAGCATACAATCACAAAAAATTTGATGTATGACATTACTTTTTACCTGTCAAGCAGAAAAGTAATGTCATATATCAAATTTTTTGTGATTATATGCTATCATATATAGGTGAATCTAGGTGCAGTATTGAGAAAAGATTGAAGGAGCATGAATTGTTATATAAGCATGTAAAAAGTAAAAATAATGGTGATTCAATATCTCCTTCAGTTTTCTTTGATCACGAAAAAAACATGTAAATATAAATTTAAATTTGATTTTGAAAATGTGAAAATTCTTCATGAAGAGAGAAACCATTGTAAAAGAAAAATTAAAGAGGCAATTTTTATAAACAGGAATAAAATGCATTTAATAAATCGACAAGCTGCTAACATTAAAATATGAGATTCGTGGAATTTGAATTGATGACGTTTGCTTCCACTTTTGATTTTGAATTTAATGGCAGTTGAGGCAGGTTTAAGAAATTAACTGAAAGTACTTCTGAGGATTTAAGGATTGTTTGTAATAGTTTGTAAACCATTAAATTTATTATTTCAATTATAATTACAATTTTGTTTTTAATTAACAGACATTTTATTTGTTTTACACACACACACACACACATATACACACATATATATATATATATATATATATATATTATAAGTAATGTATATTTAAAGTAAAAAATAAATAGCCATTTAATAGGCTACTTCAAGACTAAGAACTTTCTAGCAAGCACTCATAGAAAAACACACTGAGAAGAAAGCCAGAACTTACCTGGCTTGAAAATATATTCTGGCTCGAAAATATATGGAAACCAAGAGTTTAAGCATGTTTTTATCCTTGGATACATTTTTTTGCTAAGAATTGTTAGATACTCATCATTGACCAATACTGAACAATTAAATATAAATTAACTAAAATAACCATTATAAAACAATAATAATAATAATAATAATAATAATAATAATAATAATAAAACAATGAAGTATTAATCATTATATTGTAATATTACAAATAAATAGCTACAAAATGCACTTTGCATCATGCTTTATTTAATAAATAACAGTTTTGACATACTAATGTTTTTCTTATCTGAAGAAGATTGCTAATCTATCACAACTGTCCTAACATTTAAAAAACATTGTGAGAAGAGTTTTTTTTTTTTGTTAAGAATTATTATTATTGTATATCTACATCTATTTGCAACAATGATTTGTGGATGTAGTTATCTTTTTAAAAAAAAAAAAACTATCTTTTTTGTTAATAAGTGTTTATTTTTTTTATAGAAAACATTTCATAAAAATATGAACCATTTAGATTTCATCTGTTCTTTAAAAAAAACAATTGGGAAATTAAATAGATATGAAAATATGTACAAGTGCAGAATCCATAATCTCAAAACCTCAAATCCAAATTGGAAAAAATAATAAAATAAAAACAAAATAAATTGAATTTGTAAATTATACATCTATTTTCTTGCTCATAAGGTAGCAGCAATTTTCTTGCCTCACATACTATCAATGATGATGCTCTTTCTGAAAGTTCTATGCTTGTTGTATCACATTGTTTCAGTCTCAACAAAAATATTGCACTCCTTATTTTTATGTTGTAAATTCAGAAATTAATGGCTTCTAAAAATATTAATATTTTAATAAGATCCTAAGCATAAAGCTATTTTTATTAATTAACATTACTGAAGTGGCAAAACAAAAATAATGGATTTAATTTTGAAAGAAAAGGTTTGTGGGTGAATGGAGAGGGGTATGTTGAATTTGGACAATAATCATTTTATTTGTGTAGTAGAAAAAATATGCTAGAATTACTTGTGCTCCTGAAATTACTAAAATCATAACATAAATATCTGATAAGTATTTAAAAAAGTCTGAACAAGCATCAAGTTTGTGGATAGAAGATGTGAGTGAAAAGGGGATATTGCATTCTTTTTATAATGTATAACATCATCAAAAAGCAATGAGTGTATATAAAGATTTTGATAAGTTATGCTATGACTATATCATATTTTTAAAGTTCATCGTTACTTTTTATCACAAGAAGACTAAAAAAGGATAGTAGAAAGTCTTATATTTTTGAGAGAACTAGCATAAACATATGACATAAAACATGAATATGTAAATATATTCTTTTTCATAATTTGTTACTCTTGTTTATAATTGCATTTTTTTTTAAAAATTTTATCACAAATATGTGTTTATGTGTTAAAATTGTATCAAGGTAATTAACTATTATTACAAAGAAATCAAGTCATATGTCACATGATCTAATTTAACAAGCTTGTACTATAAATGTTATATATAGAGCTCGCAAATAAACTCTTAATAAGCTTTTCAGAAAATCCTCAACCTCAGATTAGTTTCTGCTACTGGCTTCCTCAGTGAGGTGTTAGAATATTCAAGCAAAAATTAACTATTACATACAGTCTTGATCCACAGAAAAATTCCTTAACCCTCTTCTATATTTATAAGTTTTATTATTATTACAATTAGTTTTTAATTAATGGACATTTTATTTGTGTGTATATAATCAAGATTAAATTCAGGTGTTGCTAGTGTAAATAATTGAGCTGACTTCTGGGTGCAGTGTTTGATATTTTTTGCAAAAAAAATATGTCCAGCCAGGGGAATGAATGTTTGATCAGCAGATGTATTTAGGATAAATTAAGATATGTCATCTACAAAACAGAACTATTTATACCATGTTAAAACTCTGTAAATAATTGATAAACAATAAATATGTAAAGATAAATAGTTACAATACCTAATATATGCAACAATTAAGATTATTCATCCAATGCTATTAATATAAAATTTTGAGCTACTCCCTAGTTGTAGTGTTCAATAATGTTTTCTTTAAGATCGAAGCTACTTCTTATTCTGCTCCAAGATTTTATATGAAGAATTATCTTTAACAATTACAACTAGAGTGCAATAAGATGTCGCTATATTCTTATCATACAAAATTGTCAAAATCTACAAATCATTCAATTATTTTATATTAACATTGTTGGAAGAGTAATATCATCTATTAATTATATTAGGCATTGAATTTATCCATCATTATTATTATAAGTGTGTATATTAAAAATATATATTTCATAAGTTATATTACTATCAGTTGATTTCTGTTTTCAAGCAAAAGCATGAAGCCAAATTGTATGATTAGATTGCTATATTGTAGCACAAAATTATTTTAAGTTGAGTATCTTAATCATTCATTTAGAAATGTTTTTTTTTTCATATAAATTTATTTTTAATATTAAAATTAGTTTTTTATTATTTTATTATTATAACTATATAATGTTAATCAAAATTTATTTATATTTAGTTAGCTTTTAAAAAAAGATATTTAATGCATAAATTTAAAAAAAGGCCCTAGTTAATAGCTGAGATAAATTTATTTTTCTAATGCAGGAAATTTTCTGTTTTTATAAGCAAAGCATTCTAAGACTTCTTTTGTACTTAGAATTTTATATTCTATTCAGCTACCTGTTTGCCATTAGCTATGATGTAAAATATAAAAATGATTTGTAACAAATGAAAATCAATGTTACAATATTTTACTAAGGTTAACAACAGGATGCTATATGAAAATCCTACATTACATTTTTTAATGTTTTATAATTTATATATACAATGAAATTTTTATATAAGTCAGATTTACATTGATAGAATGCTTTCTGAATATACATTTGTTATAGTTAGCCCTACAAAATGGTTTTTGACAAAAGTTAACAGTACAATTTTTAATATGCTTAAAAGAAAACATGTCAGGTAAGATTGAGCAGTTGACTGTATAGATAAGCTAACATTAAATAATAGTAAGGCATAGTATATTATCACCTTTAGAAATGTTTGATAAAACAAAATATGAATATGTTACATATTTCTCAATTTTCAGACTGAAAAAGATAAAAATTGAATTAGTAATGATAAAGCAAGAATTTTTATTATTTTGACAGATGTGTTACAGTGGTAAGATAAAAATGTATGATGTGAAAATTTTGTTTAATATAAATATAAATGTAGGTTTAAGCCTGTACAATGTATTAATATAAATAAAATAAATGCTTTGAATATACTCAAAAGGGAATGGTGAAAAATGTTCTTGGATAAAAGATCACTTTTATGTCACTTAAAGATCACATGACCTTCTAAGCAATCAATTATTTATGTTATTTATTATTACAATGTAATGAAAAAAATTAACTTCTGTTATTATAAAATTTGGAAATGAAGGTAATACATATGTGACATATGCAAAAAATTTATCTGACTAAAAAAGAAATATACATATATATTTCTTTTTTTTTTATTGAGCACTAGTGTACATTTTATTTGTATGGTACATTCAATTATTGAGTTTATTATTTTATTAAATATATATATATTATTGTCTAATAAAACTTTATAAAGAACCGCATAACATAGAACTTACATTATTACTACTCTACTGGTATTAAAAGAATGCAAAAAAAAAATTAAAATAATTATTTTATGAAAAATGTTATAATAATAATAATAATGATGATGATGGTGATGATGATGATGATGATAATAATAATAATATAACCCTAGTGTAACATTTCATATTAAAATACTAATTAATAAACTGAACTAATTAACTAATCGTAGATGTATAAGAGATAGGAAAAGAAAAATATATAAAAATTATTCGAGTCATTTAGCTGATAATTTGTTTTATATATATATATATATTAAAGCAAAAAATTCTGTTATATCTGTTGTATTAATAAAATGTGTAGTAGCCTGAATAATATTGCACCAGAAAATAAAAAAATTAAGTAATGGGAAAAAAAGTATATATATATGAAGAAAATGTTAGGAATAGTAGGTTGTTTCATATAACAGTCACTTCAATAACATAATAAAAAAAATAGTAAAATGAGACAAATGATTATTATAAATCCTTTGTCTGAAAATAAAAAAATGCACATTTTGTTTTGCATTTAAAAAAATTAGTACTTTAAGAACTGTAAACATACTGTCTCAGCAGGCAAAGATATAAATTGCATTATCCAGTTACATAAAGATCATCAAAGACGTGCATCATTTGTAAATGCAAATAAAACTAGCTAAAAATTATATAATTTTTTAGAAATGATACAAAAGTAGGGATCAGAATAATACAATTTTTCATGCTCTAATCCACCACAAAGGTCTGATTAATCTAATATCATGGGCAATAAAAAAACTGCTAGAGTTCATAATAGTTTGAAGATGAACAACTGTGCAAAACTAAAGTTGATCATAATCAGTCTTTAATTACCCTAAAATGAATACCGAATGCTTCTGATGGTCAGTAAGAAATGGGACTTATTTTGCCCAAGTGCAGCATATCATGTGATCCTGCACATAGCGGATCTTTATGCTATATTTACTAATTACACCAATACATCCAATCCATTGACTCAATTTAACTGCAAAACAAATAACCTAAGATTTACCCTCCCTTAAACTAACATAACTTTACGAATCTATGCATTCATTCATGCCTGACTTAAATTTAACATGATTTAATTAAAAGTTTAGCTTAACAAAAAAAAAAATCATAATAAACACTTAAAAGAATGGAAAAAATAAATGGAAATGATTTAATATATATATTTCAATAAAAATTATTAATAAATGATTTGGTTTGGTCAGATAGGAATTTCTATTTAAATACTGGAAAAGTTTTAGAATTAAAGTTCACTAGTTAGAGTTCTTACTGTTTTAAAATACTGGAAAAGTTATAGAATTAAAGTTTATTTTTTAGAGTTCTTACTGTTTTAAAAAGTATGTACTTTCTAGTTACTTGTAATTTTGAAGGTGTTAATTCCTATGACATCCTGAGGAGATCAGTATGCAGTTAGCCATTGGTCCCTTACTGTAGCTTGTATAGTTCTTTGCCGGATTTTATTGCCAGGCCCTGATGTCCTGGGGTCCATGATAAGGGAAAACAATATTTCATTTATTTTTTTAGAACAACTAAAGGGATTGAAAGTGCGTCTTTTCAATCCCTTCTCCAACTCTCCTGGACTTAACACATATAGCACACTTAATATTTTATTTCTATTTTTTCTTTTCATATTAAATTTGCAGATTAACTCAACATTACATCATGATGATGATGATCCTTTCACTGAGGTCCATTTCCTGAGGGATTTCTTTTATTGACTATTCTGTTTCTATTGTTTTTTTCTCTCCATCTGACCTTTACTTATAAATTTTGAGATGCCCAATGGCTAGTTTACTTTAACTAATTGAACTAATCATTTTCATTTTACACAATAGCATTAATTAAATTATATACATTCTTAAAGATATATTTTTATCTTTAAATCTTTAAGTTTTTTGTCTTAAAATTTAGTTTTAAAACTTTTTTTTTTTTAATAAAGTTTTTTTTTAATAATTTTTCATCTGTGCAATTTTATATTTATATGAGTTTAGATGACTTTTAATTTCCAATTTTTAAAAACAAATTTTTATTTGTGAACTTTTTATTTTTAATTTCTAATGTTATTTATTAGAATGTAACAGCATGTGTGCCCATTACAATATATATATATATATATATATATATATATATTATATATATATATATATATATATATATATAATGGCTGCAGAAAGGAGTTTGCTATTAACTGAAAGGAGACCCTTTGATTCCTCTTGGAGGCCTTAAAGGAACCGAGCAGGGCAAATTCCTAATGTCCATTGCATACGTTCTTGTCATTGCAGCTGTTATTACTATGTGATTATTCATATAGTATACAAACATGGATGGGCTGCTCACCAACACGCATTAGCCAGCGTGGTGAGTTTATTGGCTTTTTACCTCTGAGTTTAAGATCAAGAAACACCATGGTCTTTCTTCTCAGTGCCTGATAAGGCAGAATGAATGTTTGTGTAAATGATAAATATTTTTCCAATACACATATACAATTATGACAGACAAAAATAAAGCATAGCCCTTATTCTCAGGAGGCTGTAAAGTCACCAACCAAGACAGCGGTTGGTGGCTGAAGGCGGAGGGTGCTAAGAATCCCCTGATTGCAGACCCAGGCTGCCATTTGATGATGACTTTTTATTTAGATACTTACAACTGCAGATCACTTTCAAGTGAAGGAAGATTGCAAGAATTAGAAGAAGAACTGTCTTATATTAAATGGGGCATTATTGGACTTTGTGAAGTTAGAAGAAAAGGAGAAGAAACAATTGATTTAAAAAGTGGACATATACTCTATTATAAAGGCACACATATTGGAAATACAAGTGGAGTAGGATTCATTATAAATAAAAAGTGGAAGAACAATATTGTGGAGATTGATGGTGTATCGGACAGAGTGGCAAGATTAGTTATACAACTTAATAGCAGATACCAAATGCAGATAATTCAGGTTTATTCCCCAACAAGTTCTCATAGTGATGAAGTAGTAGAAGATTTTTATATGGATGTACAAAAGGCTTTTGATCAGAGTAAACAACATTTCAAAATTGTTATGAGAGACTTTAATGTTAGAATTGGTAGACAAATGAAAGATGAAATTGCTGTAGGTAATTTTGGTTATGGTAATAGAAATGAGAGAGGACATAGACTTGTGGAGTTTGCAGAAAAAGAAAAACTTTATATTATGAATTCATTTTTTGAGAAAAATGTTAAAAGGAAATGGACATGGAAGCATCCAAATGAAGGTAAAGCAGAATTGGATTATATTTTGTCTAGCAGAAAATACATATTTCAAGATTGTAATGTTCTTAATAAATTTAACACAGGAAGTGATCATCGATTAGTAAGGTGTAAGTTACGTGTTAATGTAAAACTAGAGAGACAAAAATTATTAAGAAAAACAATATTTACAGTTGATATTCCTAATCTTCAGAAACATTCTAATGAATTTAAATTAGAACTTACAAATAGGTTTCAAGTGTTAGGAGATTTTGAACATGATTCAGATTTGAATGAAATTAATATAAAAATAACTGATACACTTTTAAAAACTGCAACAAACATAGCTGGTAAAAAAAAAGCAGCAATTGACTAATAAAATTTCTACTGAGACTAGAGAATTTATGAAGAAAAGAAGGAATATGAAGGTATACAAAAATGATGTATTAAAAAGAATTGAATATCTCGAATTTTGTAAAATGGTACGAAAAAGAGTTGAAAATGATATAAGAAAGTATAACTGTGAAATAGCAAGGAAAGCTGTAGAAGAAAATAAAAGTCTCAAAAATGTTAAACAACATTTTGGTATTGGTAGGAAATTTATATCTGCAATAAGAAAAAAAGATGGAATTATTACTAAAAAGAGAGATGACATTATGAAATTGGTAGAAGACTTTTATCAAGAATTATATAGTAATAAAGAACAAGTACCTCCTATATCTATTACATCTTCCGAATTGCCCAGAATTTTAAATGAAGAAGTGAGACATGCAATTAAGTCTATGAAGAAAGGAAAGGCTCCAGGAAATGATGGAATTATAATTGATATATTAAAAGAAGCAGGTGAAGAAATAGAAACAATTTTAGCAAAGTTATATACCAAATGTCTAAATGATAAAGATGTACTGGAAGAATGCAGTAATAATATTAATATTTAAAAAAGGTGATAAAGAAGATATTAGAAATTACAGACCTATCAGCCTTTTATCAGTTTTATATAAAATTTTTACCAAGATAATTACAACTCGTCTACAGAGAACTTTGGATTTCCACCAACCAAGAGAACAAGCTGGATTTAAAAGTGGTTTTAGTACAACAGATCATATCCAGGTATTGAGAGAAGTCATAGAAAGGACAAACAAATATGAGTTGTCATTATGTTTTGGATTTGTAGATTATGAAAAGGCATTCGATTCTATACACATTTCTTCAGTGATTAAAGCATTGGATCATCAAGGTATAGATCCAGGATATTGTCATATTTTAAAGAATATTTATAAAAATGCAACAGCAATAATTAGATTACATAATGATACTGGAAAAATCAACATTGAGAAAGGTGTAAGACAAGGTGACTCCATATCTCCAAAACTCTTTACAGCAGTGCTGCAAGAAGTATTTTGTGGATTAAAATGGAAAACTAAAGGAGTGAAAGTAAATGGAGAGTATTTAAGTCATTTAGATTTCGCAGATGATGTAGTTGTTTTTGCAAATAATGCTTCAGAGCTGCAGGAAATGTTGCAGGAGTTAGCAGATGAAAGTAGAAAAGTAGGACTAAAGATAAATGTTAAAAAGACGAAAGTAATGTTTAATCGATTTGCTCAAAATATGAAAATAAAGATTGATTATGAAGAATTAGAAGAAGTTAACAGTTACAAATACTTTGGTCAGATTATTAATACAGATGGAAACATAATGGAGGAAATTAATCATAGAATTAAATTTGGTTGGAGTCCTTTTGGTAGAAATAACTTGATACTAAAAGGAAATATACCTATGTGTTTGAAAAGGATGGTTTTTAACAAATGTGTTTTACCAGTTCTTACTTATGGATTTGAGACTTGGACACTTAATAGAAGAGCAATACAGAGACTTCAGACCACTCAAAGGAGTATGGAGAGATGTATGTTGGGAGTAACAAGAAGAGATCGAAAACGCAATGTATGAGTAAGACAACAAACAGGTGTTACTGACCTTATTGAAAAAATT
Organism: Epiperipatus broadwayi; assembly: GCA_028023455.1. Classification (NCBI taxonomy): domain Eukaryota; kingdom Metazoa; phylum Onychophora; class Udeonychophora; order Euonychophora; family Peripatidae; genus Epiperipatus; species Epiperipatus broadwayi. The sequence goes on along the minus strand of JAQFVV010000755.1, from coordinate 207,014 downwards.
AAAAGATTGAAATGGAGTTGGGCTGGACATATTGCTAGAAGAGATGATAATAGATGGACAATTGAAATTTTAAACTGGATTCCAAGAGATTGTAAAAGACCCAGAAAGAGACCACATGTGAGATGGATGGATGAAATAAGAAAATGTGCATGGGTGATGTGGAGAAGAGAAGCTAAAGATTGGAGAAGATGGATTAAACTTGGAGAGACCTTCATCCTGCAATGGATTGATAATAGTTGATGATGATGATATAAATAATATTTAAATACACATATACTTTATATTCCTGGAGTTTAGATGTAATTATAGGAGATTTAATCCCAGATTTATATCCAGTCTATCTCATGCAATTGATACATGACTATATACATAAAAAAGATAAATGATCTTCAATATACATATTTCATGCTGAACCAGCACTTGTAAGTTGCTCCAAATCATCATCTTCCACACATATATATGATCAGAGCTCAATTTATATTAAGATAGCAAATTTTCAAATTTTATTGGATAGTCTTCGATTTACTTCATCATTGAATTTTTCAGCTTTCCATATCATTGAAAATCTGAAGATAGAATAAATTCCTTGATGATGCCAATATTATTGTCATGCTCATGCTTAAGTCATTCTGACCTCTCATGTATAGGACCTTACTCATTTAAATACACAGAAGAGGGATGGGCAGGATGCAGGCTGAATCTGTAATTTTTAAATACAGGTGTACTTTATATCCCTGGAATTTAGGTGAAATATATATACTGGAGAACATTTATTTTTTTCATAAGTGTGTGGACATGTGGATTACTTAAATGAGATATATTGGACAACTGAAGGGAGTTTGAAAGTCTGGGTTCAAATCCTTTATATTTACATCTAAACTCCAAATATATAAAGTGTACCTATATGTAAATATTACAGATTCAGCATGTATTCTGTCCATCCCTTTTCTGTGTATTTAACTGGACAAAGTCCTACACATGAGGGGTCAGAATAACTTGAGGTCAATATGGGCATGACAATAATGTTGGCATCATCAAAGGATTTGGGTGATCTATCATCAGATATTCAATGGTATTTTAAGCTGAAGATTGGGTTGGTGTATTAGATTGAAGCCTATCCATTAAAGTTTGAAGATTTGTTATCTTAATATAAACCAAGCACTGATTTTATATATACATGTGGGAGATGATAATCTGGACCAACTGATGAGTTCTGGTCCAGCATGAAATATATATTGGAGATTAATCTTTTTCGCATGTGTGTGGCCATGTGTATCAGTTGTATGAGATAGATCAGATAGCTGAAGGGAGCTTGAAAGTCTGGGATCAAATCTCTTATAATGTATATATTATCATCAATATTTTGATTTTTTTAATCAATTCACAATTCCATCAACTTGCAACTATTTAGCAGCACTGAAAGCAGACTACTCTTCACAGTTTATTTCATAAATAATCTTCATTTCTCGGGTGAGTTAAAAACCTTGAACTCTCCAGGATCATTTTGAAGCTTAATACCACTATTCATTTTAATAAGTTTAAACAATTTTTAAAATGAAGTAATTTACATGAATCATCCTATTTGTTGATATAATTTATTTTTAAAAATCCCATTGGCTTTTTAATTTTTTTTTAGTGGAGAATTTGTAATTCTGGTGTTGGAAAAATCTATATTATGACTAATATCCGTAGCATAAAGTGACCCTGTTGATAATAATTAATGCTTCTTTACACCAGCAGCATATTCATATCTCATAGTAATAATGCAACAATTAGTCATATGAATCTCAATGAAATCCATTTGGAATTTTATAAATTCTGTAGGCATCAAAAGGGAATAAGTTATTAAGCTTGGATAAAATGTTACCAAGTTTTTGATTAATGTTATTAACCATTTTAATGATTTGGTATTTTAGAATACATTCAATGAAATCTATAATTCTTTTCACATAAAGAGAACAGACTAATACTCATAGGGTCTAAATTAAGGCTTTTTTTATGATTCTAGTAAAGTAACTATTCGCTAATAAAATATTACCTATATATTTTACTTTTTTCTGCTACATATCATTTATCTGAAAGATTAATTACTCTGATTAAAAAAATTTTTGGCTACGGAAAAGATCTAAACTGGGTACTGATAAAATAAAAACAGTATTTATCTGTGAGTGTGGTTTTTTAAAAATAACAAAAGTTAAAAGATTATCTTGGTTTTTTAGTGATGAGTTCATCAAGAAAGTGAAGTTTCCAATTCTGTTTCCGTTGTGAGCTTAATATGTGAATCTGTTATAGATAAGAAAAAATCATCAAGTTTAATTAGATCATGTTACTAGTATCTAAGCTAAATAATAGCTTTTAAAGGTGACAACTCCAAAATAAGATTTCTAGATACTCCATAAAAAGAACAGCAAAATACTCTTTAGATGGATATATAGGCTACCAAAAATACACAAAGCAAATCCTGCCTCCATTCCATTAATGATTACCATAAAATCTGTCACTCGTGTCTTATATAATACAACCTGCTATATTATTTATAAAATCATGCAGGTCGAACTATATGCATTTTTAATATTTTATTAAGTTAAATCATAACTGCTGCTTCAAAAAATTACTTTAAACTTTCTCTGGAGATAGTTACCAATGGGAAGAAAAGCCAAAAAGATTCAGGAGGATAAGGTAAGTAAGTTGAAAGATAATTATAATATTATGGGGGTCCAAGTTGATTAAAATTGCCAGAATAAAAAAGCCAGCATTAACTTAATTGAAAATGGCACTACAAAGAATCAGAAACCTTCCACTAATCCAGCCACTTTTAAACATGAATTAAGAAGAGATCAGCAACTCTGAATTAAATAATCCTGAAAATTGTGTAGATGTAAAAGCAAAATTTAAAAAGCAATATATTCCTACCCACCTGCAAAAGAGAATGGTAATTTTTCAGGCCAATTAAGCCCAAATTGTAACAGAAATCTTAAACTAAGCACTGATTCAGATGTTCTCCATACATGAAGAAAAAGAAGAACTAATAATAATAATGGTGATATTCAATCCAAAATGGTGATAAATAAAAGCCAATGTAAGAATCAGTATCCCATTATCCAAGATGTTGAGAAAATTGACAAAAAAATAGCTCCAAAAAAATTACTTGAAATCAGTCACAATCTAATGCAATTTGCAGATCTAAATGATAAGTTACCTGAAGCTCAAAATTTACATTGTCTTTCTTTGAAAACATTCATAAAGTTAAACACAGATTGGAAATTTTTTTTATTAATTGCATGACTCCAAATATTTCTATCTTTATTAACTGTTTCAGATTTCAGGCGCCATATTGAATTTTTTAAAAAACTGACCTGAGACAATTTTTACAATAACTTCAGTTTTAATTATGTTAGAGCAAAAAAAATTACATTAATAGAAACTAGAAAAATGATTGACAACAATAAGTCTAAGACAAATAGTGATAACCATTTAAAAAATAAAGAAAAAAAGAAATTTCAATATCCTATATAATTATTACTTTATTGTTCATAATTTCTAATTCATCATTAACTAAGTTTAAATTACATTTTCAGTGATAATTTCTTTGTATTCCTCACAAAATTATCTTTCAAACCATATATAATATGTCTTATCTGAGATAATCCATAGCTTCAGAATCTCTAAAAGTATTTGCCTAAGAATTCTTCATTTTTATCTTGTACCCCAAAAGTTACCAAAACTCAAAGGCATCTATAAGAAAAAGATTCATCCTAATAAAAGATGCAAAACAAATCATTTCCAGAAGATAGATATGCATTTGTCATCATAGCAATTGGCTTCATGTTTAATTTAAAACTAGAAATTGTAGGCTACTGTCTGTATCACTGATAAAATTAGTTTCATCTCTTCATTTTTATATTTTTTTATATACATCAGTGATATTTATATTCTTTATGCATACCCATGATGTTTCTATTCTTTATGCACACCAGTGATGCTATCTTGTTATATTTATTGTACCACATAGATATAATTTATTTGCATATAGTCCATTTTAAGCTAATAAACATCACATGATCACCATTTCTTATGCTTGCTTATAACTGTTGTTCAAACAGGCAAAACTCATTATACGTATTGCCACACACAGCAAGCTAGAGTAATCAATAGATGCCAGAAGGCTTGTGCATAAAATCCCCATCTAGTGCCTACTAGGTGCAGTGCTCTCAGAATCAAGGCTCCTCACTGATGAAGACCATAACCCAGAAATTAGTCTGGGGATATTGGATGAGTAGGCACTAGATGAGAATTTTATGCACAAGCCTTCTGGCATCCATTGATTACTCTGGCTTGCACTGAGTGGTAATATGTATAGAGAGTTTTGCCTGTTTGATATAGTCCATTTGTTAGCTATAGACTTGAAAATAATGTGATGAAAGATATGGCAAAACTAGTGACTTCACAGATGAGTATCAAGGCATAGGTAAGAATCAGAATTTGATTCTTTGCTTGCATATGCAATCTTTCTGTACATTTGATTATTAGTTTTGTAAATCATTATTTGTTATACAACACACGAGAGTAACACAAATACACCATATAAACATAATAATAAATAATAAATTATTAAACCTTTTGAGAATCATTGTTTTTATAAAATGTTTATTTTTATAAAATACGTGGATTATATATTAGAACACACAAAATTATTGTACATATGAATTCATATGAGCATAAATAAATATAGAACTTATATACACATACACCAATACAAACTCAATAAATCATTTTTCAAATAATAAATTATTAAATCTTTTGAGAATCATTATTTTTATAAAATGAGTTTATTTTTATAAAATAAATGCATTATATTAGAACATAACAAAATTACAGTACATATGAATTCATATGAGCATAAATAAATATAAAATTTATATAGACACACATCACTATAAATGCAAATTAATAAAAATTAAATCATTTTTTCAAATAATTAGAAAAAAAATTTTAAATATTATTTAAAAAATTAAAATTGTATACTTATCAAATAACTAAAAAAAAATTAAAATATTATTTTAAAAATTAAAATTGTATACTTATGAGCACGAAATTCTGTGATTATGTTTAGGCTCTATGAAAAGTCTTGTTTGTGAATCAGCATATTTTTAATCCAATAAGAGTGTATTTTTAGTCCGATAAAAGTTTTCTGTCTTTATCACTTCGTGAAAATTACAAAATTGATCAAAAAAAATTAAATATGCTGGTTATGAAAAAAATTAATAAAAAAATCCAAATTTCATTAGATTTTTTTTTAAAGACAACCTTAGAAATCTATGTAAGTGATGTATAAAATGCCCATATTTCTGTTGACATCATGCTTATAGTTTTTACATCATTAAAAAAAGAAAGCAACATTTTGACCAATCAAATAAGATGAGTGAGTCATCCGCTTAATGAGCGAAAGTAGTTTGATATTACAAACAAATGAAAAGAATGGAGGACACATTCTAGATAGACCCTACTTAAATGAGTAGCTTAAATTGCTTAGTCAAAATGACTTACACTGTGTTCTTTCCAGCATGAGGTTTTATTTTCATTTTATATTTTACTAAGGACCAGAAAGAACTAGCCGAGAATTTAATAAAAGAGGCACAAGGACATAGAATATATGGTAGGATCTTGCATACCCCCCCCCCCCAATTTTAACATTGACTTTTTAAAACACAACTTAATAACTTTACTGAAGTAATTACAATGAAAAGAGAAATGGCGCCTGGTATTTCATTCCAAATCCCTACAAATTCACGAAAAGTTGTACTTAAACTAAAAAAAGATATTACCAAAGAACAATTACCACATATATTATTCAAAAGATCAAATGCCAATCTATTATTTTAAAGGGTAGGCCTCCCCATGCTTTAGGTGTAACAGAGTGGGTCATATTGCTGCAATGTGTGAAGTGAAAAATTGTCCAAAATGTAATAGGCTTATAAAATCAATTATTTCTATGGCACAAGTAATGTCAAGACATGGGCAAGCATAGTAGATGGTGATAATAATAAAAATACCAGTAATTTCAAACTCTTTGTAAATGAAATTGATGTGAACACTAGTCAAGCCCATCAGCATTCAGAATCAATATCCCCTGTAAACAAACCTGCCACTGATCAGCAAGAAATGGAGAGCTCTAATGATATCGTGGTGGTGCAAGAAATGGATATCTCAAATGATAGTGTGTTGGTGCAGGAGATGGTGAGCTTAAATGATATTGAATCCATTACTAAATGGCTATATCCTGAGCTAATCCCTGCAGATGAAACTCAAGTTGACAGAAACAATGCTTGGAATAACCATATAGTGTCACAAATGTGTAGCAAAATTAATGAGTCTATTCTTGGCATTAAACATCTCAATCCTATGAATCAAAATATGTTAAATAGTTGAGATGATGGGGTTTGGAATAACCATATAATGCTACAAAAGTCTTGAATCAATGAACCAACATAAGTTAAATATTCAAGATGAGCATTGGAAATGGATTTAAATAATATGTACATATGATTGACAGTATGAATAGAATCTTAAAAGATATTAATTGCAATTGGCAATCAATCAATTTTATTAACTGTCTTAAAATACTAATACTTAATATTAGGGGTTTAAATGGCCCTGGTAAAGTAGATAAAATTATTGATTATTTATCCAGAGATATGAAATTGTAATTCTAACAGAAACAAAAATGTATCATAATACTCCTAAATATATGATTGACAAGTTATCCCAACACAATATTCTTTATTTTAAGGCAAATGATAGGTCTGCCCAAGGTGCTGCTATTTTAATATGTATGCATGCTGAGATTGAAAAGATTCAATTGTTGACATTACAAACAAACTATGTTGCACTTTCATTTATTTTCCAAGACGAATTGCATTATTCTATTGCTAAGGGCAATGATATTGTAGAGATCATTCACAACATACAAAGCAAATTGTTAACAAAACTGGGCATTGTAATCCTAGGAGGTGACCTTATTGCACATTCAAAAGCCTACTGAAAGCCTTGATAAATAAAATGAATAATGTATCACTATATCCATTGCATGACAGATATCCAGATGGTGCTTACACATTCTTCAATAGTAGATTCTCCTCTCTTATAGACTTGTTCTATGTTTTCACACATAAGCTTAATGAGATGAAGATTAATACATCTCTTGTTAGGTTTTCAGACCACCTATGTGTAAACCTAAAACTTGATAACTATGAGCAAATGAGAAACCAATATAGATTTTCAATTATGAAAAATATACAAGATGGTGTTGAGTTCATGATAGACCAGTTGGCAGTTACCCTGATTGTCATTAATTATTTTACATGGTGCTCTGGATTGTCACCCTGCATTGCTTGGATTAAAATTAAAAAATAACTCTCCCGGATATGTTATAAAAATTCCTAATGATTGTTATCAATTAATCAAATGAAAAATAGATTCTCTGAAATTCAGAGAGCTCTCTATGAGATTACTTATCTCAGACCTAATCACAAATTAGTTAATAGCCTGCAAAAAGAATATAATAGCTTATATCAGCTTATGCACCAAGAAACACAAACCATATGGTTCAGGAAATTAATTCCTAACTTGAGTCAGTTTTCAAAGCCTATAATAATCTATGGGAATGTTTATATCTTAGACACTAAAGCTATTTCCACTATTAAGAAAAACAATAACAGCCTGGTCTCTGGAATCTACACAGATTATTATATTTTAAAAAAGTTAAAAGCAAAATCTGGTGAGAGCAATGTTTTCATTAATTAATACACAAGCACCACAACCCAGGTACAAAAAGAGTATATTACAATCCAGAAACGTCAAGAAAAAATTAATAATCTTAAAGTACAAACAATAATGGCAAATGACACAATCCCCACCTCAGTTTATAAAGAGATGGATTATACTCTTAAATTTGCAATGCGAAAATACTTCAACCAGTTGTGCTATGACAAATTGAATGGCCTTTCATGAATAACAGGTTATTTTCAGCCTGAAAAAAGAGAAGAGGATGCCAATACCAACAATTAATGATTTGAGACACATCTCAGTAGAAGACATAGATTCCAAGATTCTAACTAGAATTCTCTTGAAGAGATTACATCATCATATTGACTCCAGAATATTAAGAGTGCATCATGCACTCAAAGATATGTATGCAGTAAATGCCACAATAAAAATTTAGGAAGCCATTAAATATACCAAGGAATTAAACTTAGAATCAAATATTACACTGTTCAAATAGATTTTAAGGCTGTCTTTGATCTAGTTTTTTGGCCTTTTCTCATACAGGTCCTTCAACTTATAATCCCAGATCACCCATAATTGATTAATACTGTGGAAAACTACATAACAAATGGTAATATATCAATTAAAAACTTCATTTTTTCATACCTAAGAGGAGTATATCTCAGGGTTCACCCTAAGATGCTCTTCTCTTTGCAGTTTATGTTGACCCCCTTGTTTGAGAGATTGAAAATCATGTACATGGTCTTTTTCTCCCACATCTGGGTGTGAACATTACTGTAACTGCATTAATTAATGATATTATTATAATATTTCAAGACAGCTATAATATCTAGCTTGTAATGAATATCTTAAACAAGTTTCAATTTGAAACTGGATCCATTATTCAGCCACTCAATTCAGCAGCCTGTCAATTAGCCTCAGGTAAGAAAATGCCATCCAACTTTTGTCCCCTTCCACCTTCCTGGATATAACATTATATTTGTCCAGAACAAAGTTGAACGGTTATTTGAATAAATTAATTATTGAAAAAAATTGAAGGTAAAATAATTACCTTTTCATCGATTAAACTATATGAAATTACAAGGGCATTAATTTTCAATGCTATCATATCAGGGATTCTGGCATATTATGCCCCCTGGTTAACACTATATAATACAACAATCCTTATAATAAACCATATTGCAAGGAAATATGTCTGGGATGGCACATCAAGATGGGTTTTGATCATGACCATGTAGGTACCTATAAATAAGAGAGGGCTAGACCTGATGGATCCCTCACTGTATGTATCTTATATCAAGGTGAGAACATATATTAATGTAATTAAAAGTCATTGCTTTAGCCTTCCCAATGACCATATATGCATTATTAGGCACATTACTGCACAAGGTACTTTATTTATGGCTGACATGTCAATTGCATACAGGGATCTGCAGGATGATCTTAACATCCTGACTCTTGAGGGAATTAAATATAAACATGTAATAAATCACCTTAAGTCCCATGATAATCCCTGGTTAGACAATCCAAAAAAAGAGTATACTGAAGAACTTCCACTTTTTATATGCACCCCAATCTTATATGAAATTCATTTTTAAGCTAATTAATGGTTTGTTCTCAACAACTAAAAACTACTCATGAATTTGGACCCAACCTGTTGCCTATGTAAGACTGATGAAGAAACATTCCAGCATTTATTCAAGGATTGCTTAGCACTTAGGCAAATAAGATCAAGAGTGTTTCACAGGCCATTTATAAACCTAAAAAAACCATTTAGGCAATATATAGCTAAATTCAATTCTTACAATGCAATGGTAACAGTACATATTCTGAAAACCATTTGGACTATATGATGCAATTTAATCTTCAATAACAAGAAGTTCAACTGGCTAAAAAAACTTGATAGTGACTGGGAAACATATTACAACCAATGCCAGAGACTCTTGCCTAGGAAAAGCATGGAAACTATTTGTGAAAATCCTGGTATAACAATCTGTCAAATTATGAGATAAGGTAGTTGCCCTTTGTAATATTGGGCATTTGCCTTCTTTTATTTCTGAAATAAACATTGACCTTATCAGCCATCTGAATTGTTAGAGCTGAGCTCTGTATTGGCATTTAAAAGTGTAATGGATGATTGACACCTGTATTATTACTTGTATATATATATATATATATATATATATATATATATGATAAACAAAAATGCAAGTTAAAAAACTTGCTAACGCTTGTATTTATGTCCACAGATGGCGTCCTACCAAGACTGCCAATCAAGCGTATGTTTTGTTTACATAAACGTCAGAGTAGTTAGTATTCACTATCTCTAACTATAATTCCACTTTCAGATCATGATTTCAAGCTATTTGCTATCGTCAGTGAAAGACAGGAATAAAGAAACTAGATCTGAATACAAACTCTGAGCGTTTATGAAACAATTTCTATTCAGCTTGCAAGCGTGAATTTTTTAGACACGTAATGTCTTCAAACTCAGCATAGCAAACCAGATAGCTACATGGGTCTGATCTCAGTTCAGCATCACCACATAGTAGAAGCCTCTGCAATCTATATCATTGCAAGAAAGACCTCAAAGGTACATTTATGATAAACAAAAATGCAAGTTAAAAAACTTGCTAACGCTTGTATTTATGTCCACAGATAGCGTCCTACCAAGACTGCCAATCAAGCGTATGTTTTGTTTATGTAAACAAAACATACGCTTGATTGGCAGTCTTGGTAGGACGCTATCTGTGGACATAAATACAAGCGTTAGCAAGTTTTTTAACTTGCATTTTTTTTATATAATAAATGTACCTTTGAGGTCTTTCTTGCAATGATATAGATTGCAGAGGCTTCTACTATGTGGTGATGCTGAACTGAGATCAGACCCATGTAGCTATCTGGTTTGCTATGCTGAGTTTGAAGACATTACGTGTCTAAAAAATTCACGCTTGCAAGCTGAATAGAAATTGTTTCATAAACGCTCAGAGTTTGTATTCAGATCTAGTTTCTTTATTCCTGTCTTTCACTGACGATAGCAAATAGCTTGAAATCATGATCTGAAAGTGGAATTATAGTTAGAGATAGTGAATACTAACTACTCTGACGTTTATGTAAACAAAACATACGCTTGATTGGCAGTCTTGGTAGGACACCATCTGTGGATATATATATATATATATATATATATGTTTTCTTTGTTTGTTTTCTTTCTTTGCATGTCAATAAAGATTTGCATAATTATAAAAATATTGTTTAATTTGTTTACAAATATCCCCATACAATCAACTTTTAAATAAACTTTATCAGCTTTGCAATTTACTGGGCTATTTTATTGCCTTAGATGAACACTGCCTTTCAAATATTTAATACAACCATTATAAGCAGATTTTCAATATTCTAATGGTAATGGACTCTCTCATCTCAAGGGTACTTTGTGATTTGTTTATGGATAGCATAGAAAACCATGCTTGGAGTCACTACCTTTAAAAAATTTTATTTGACTTGGATACATATGCTATAAATTTGTTATCCAGTAACTTGATGAAGTTAGGCTTTGTGATTTCTTCTCACTCATGAATAGTATCCATCATCAAATTAAATTTATAATGAAAACAGAGACTGAGAGGAAATTTTCCTTTCTTGATGAACTCATCAGTAAAAAACTTTTTTTTCCCCATTTTCAGAAAAACAAATATAATTTTATCTTATCATTACCCAGCTCAGATATTTTCTGTAGCAAAATGTTTTTTTTCTAGAGCAATTAACCTTTCAGATAAATCATACCTAGAAGAAGGAAAAAAATTATATAACTAATATTTTATTTGCTAATGGTTGTTATAACGGAATCATAAAGAAAGCTTTAACTCGGTTCATAATTAAATTTAAGAAAAGAAAAAACTATCACTATTAGAGTATATTTCTTACATAAAAAATAATTATAGATATTATTGATTGTAATCTAAAATGCTATAACATTAAAGCAGTCTATACCACTAATCAAAAACTTGGTAACATTCTGTCCAGAGCTAAAAACTCAGTCCCTCTTGAAGCCCACAGAGTTTATGGAGCCTGAGGATGTAAGTAATAATCAGTGCTAGAAAAGATAAATTTGCTAATGCAATAAATCTCCATTTATTATTATTGAAAAGCCAGGTTCCTAGTCAACTGTGATAATTTCTACCAAAAAAAAATTTAAGAAGCCATTGAGATTTTTAAAAAAATAGATTGCATTAATAATCATAATAATTCATGTAATTTGACATTTTTGGAAAAAGTTTTAAATGCTCATTATTCTGAATAGATCTTTACAATGATTTTCTCATCAACTACCATCTCATCCCACTTTTTTAAAAATATTTCTGGCTTTTTTCCTATGTTATATTTCAAAGCTTATAGCACCATTGCAATGGATTATTTGCAACATTCATTATCCAATTCCTAGTAGGTGCAATTTAGTTTAAAGGTTAATACAATAGTATTATTAATCTTACAAGGATGAACTCAGATATATAATTGACATATATATATATATATATATATATTTAATATTATAATTATTTACATTTTTGATGTTCATTCATTTATTTAGATCATTTTAAATGAATAGAAATTGCTCTATTCCTTAAATCAATCATTTCAAATCCATTTGCATTAAGTTCATGATAGCTTTACATATAAAAAAATATTGGATTACCATAAGAAATGGCATTTATTACTGTAAAAAATTGTTGAACATGATCACTAGATGGCCTTTCAATTATTTTTTTACTGCTTCAAAATTGTTCAGCAGTTTGCAATTTATAAATAATAAGAGAATAGCCAAAATAATATTTAATTGGGTTATGAAGAAAACAAGATGATATGCAGAAGATTTGAATAAAGACTTTAGGTCGGTATACTTATACAAAAGGGTGGTATGATAGGGTTAGAAGAATTGTTGAGTGTTATAGTGGCAAAGAGTGGGATAGGAAAATAGATGCATTAATAAAAAAATAGGGAGATAAAGAACTAGTGTGGAGAGTAAAGAGAGTTTAAATATATATAGAAGTAACCAGAATATTGGGTGTGAGTCAATTTATGATAATAGCAAGGAAAGTGGTTCATTGTTTAAGGCTCGAACAGGATCATTAGCAGCAAGGGAATATACACACTAATGGAGAAATGTGGGTGATTTAGTCTGCAAGTTATATAAGGAAGGGTAGAAAATATTATACATCTGCTAATTGAATGTAAATGCTTACAAGCAGTTGTGGGAGAATAAATATAAACAATGAGATTATACAGAAAGTGGGTTTTTGGTTTTTATACTCGGTTTGGAAAAGATAAGGGGGATTTAGATATAAAGACAATAGAGTGGACAAAGACAATGTTATGGAAATGGGATGGAGCAGGATAGAGAAGGATATGGAAAAACTTAGGGTGTGAAAATGGAAAAAGAAAAAGTGGCTAACAGATTTCTCTGGGCATAGTGGCTGAGATACTAAGAAGCCATAGTGCATCATATCAGACTTCTTGGAGAAATTGTTGTGTGATGCACACATACATATATTTCAGAACATTATTAAAACATTTGACTCATTGCACCATTTATTTTAAGGCAACATCATATGGTTTTGTTTATTTTCTTTTCATTCTAAAAATAGATTTAATTTATATTATTTAAATAATTACAAATTAGGAAAGTTAAGAATTATAGATATCTTAGTCAGATTATTAATATAGATGGAAACATAATTGATGAAGTTAATCATAAATTTAAATTTGATCAGATGCATTTAATGAATAATATTAAAATGAAATGTGTTTAAATATTTGAAAATAAAATTCAAAGATATGTTTTACCAGTTTCTATGTGTCTGTGGCTTGGATATTTAAGAAGAAAAGCAATGCAGAAACTTTAGACTATTTAATGAAATGTGGACAGATGTATGTTGGGTGTAACAAGAAGAGATCAAAAATGAAATATTGGATGAAACATCAACAGATATTATTAACATCAAATTAAGCTACTTTGGACATATTGCTAGAAAAAATGATAATAGATTAACAATTAAAGTCTTATAAACTAAATCCTCAAGAGGTTGTAAAAAATATGGAAAGAGAGATCATATATAAAATGGATGAATGACATAAGGAAATGTATTGGTATGATTTGGAGAAAAGAAGCAATAGATAGAGAGAAATAGATTAAATTTGAAAAGACCATCCTGCAGTTAACTTGTGATTAAAAAGAATGATGATGATATTATTCAGGTTAAAAAGTTCAAACACTTTTTTACTTAAGCTCTAGAAGTGTGAAGTTTGAAATTGTTTTATAATATTTGAATTGATTGTAGTCTGCTTGTATGTAAGACTGCAATTCTAAGGCATAAAAAAAAAAAATTTTGAGCAACTTTTAACTATTTGTTTTTAAGTTAGAAAATTGTGTTCAATATGCAATGTATTATATACTTTTTAGTTTTTTTGTTTAAATTTTTAAACTGAAATAATAATTCAATTTTTAAGCGCTTTTTTTAACTTAGAAATTCTGTTTGCTTGTTTGTTTATTTGGATCAAATCTTGTAACCGATCTTTAACATACTTTTATCAAATGGATGTGCTTCAAATTTTATAAGTATGTTAGATATCAATGTCAATGCAGAGTTGTTCAATTGGTCATTCATCTTAGTAGTATTGGAGGACTGAATTTCAAACTGTTAATTTGCAGTGATGTGCAGTAGATGGTGATATTTATTTTTAAAAATATACTTTCATTGAACTTCCTAATTCTTTAAAAAGTGTTCACAGTTAATTAAAATAGGAAGAAAAAGAAATGAAGGGTTATTTCTCTTGATTGTTTAATTAAAACTTGTTTTTTAAAAAATGCTGGCTTCATAAATAAAATAAAAAAGCTTGTAAAAGATTTTGATTTGCACCAATTTCGTTTCACATATTAAAAATATGGTGACTTCATTTAAAAAATACTAATAAATACAAAATAATGCATCTAAAAAATATTTTATAAAAAAAATGTCATTATTGAAATTGTTGGATAATAATGCATTAAAATTCTAAAAAAAAATTTTTTTTTCTTTAACCATAATTTTTTTTTTTCATATGTTATAGCATCGTCCGGCAGGCGAACTCACAACTGTCTGCAACCAACTACTTGCTTGCATGGCAGCTGCGATGACCTCTCGACTAACAACGCTTGACAACCATAATTTTAATTGTTACATTTGAAATAAAAGCATGAAATGTCCATAAAGTAATTAATACAATCATCATTTGTAGAACTAATGATTGAATTCATTAATTTATAAATATTCAACATTTCCTTCAAGATAAATATAACAATCAAAAATTATAGCTAAAGAGTAAAATTATTTTCTGTTTATTATTATTATTCATTAATTTAAAGTGTTTCTTTATTATATATTTTTTCAGTGTTAACTTCTACAAAGATAGATTTAAAAAAAGGATTTGATAAAAAGAAGTGATAGGCTGCCCTTTTCATATTAAAAGTCTAATTTAATGGCTGCTTTCAGAGTGAGTGCTGAGTTACATAAGAAAGTTGAGATATGTTGTTAGCACTCTTGTTTACTTTATCAACTAATATCTATAATATTTCTTTTTTATTCTTTGATTTCTTTTGTTTTTCTTTCTGCACTGTTTTTTGTCATTTATCAAGGGTATTGCTCTTCTCACAAATGTGTTTATTTAATTCAAAATTTCATTTTCGATGAGTGAAAATTGATCATCACCTCTGGGAAACACTAATCCAGCAAACAAAACCTGCAGCCAGAAAAGTACATCTGTGGTAAATTTATAAAAGAAAAGAAAATGCTTTTAATTTTCTTTATAAATCTATAAATTTAAAATAATAAAGTTAGACTGCGCGTTGAAACAAACATATATAAACTCACCGAAAAGAATTTATAACTTTTTTTATATATAAAAAGAAAGTTATTTATGAGAGAATTTCAGTTATAAAATGTTTCATCGAGATCTCTTTTTTTTAAAGACCACCCCCCCCCTTTCCAGCTAATTTCGAACTATGTTACAATAGTCATAATATATAAAAATAAATAATTAATAAAATAATAATAATCGAATAGTTTTAATGTTCAGGAATTCATAAGAAATGACAGCTGGGCGGCAATACATGGACCATACATATATTGTTCTCCACTCCACGACTATATCGAATCACACAGATATCAACAATAATAAATAAAAAATAATTATATTTTTTAATAGTTTAGAATAAAAAGAATTTATTGAAATGTGTTTTTATAGAAGTTCATTTAATTATATATAAAAATATGTAATTTAAATATTTTTGTTTATACATAATATATAACCAATTGTTTGTAATATTATGATGTAATGATAGTGTACTCACCTGAATTTGAACCAGTTCAAGTAATTGTAATTCTATGATGTAATGGTAATATAGTAACCTGATATATCTATTATCTAGGTTCAAATTCGAGCCAGGTTAAGGGATTATAATCTCATGATATAGTGATTGATTTAAAAATTAAACAAGACAAATGGTTGTAATTTCATGTTGTCATTATAATGTAGTCACATGCTATACATATAACCTATGTTTTAAATTCAATCCAGGTCAAATTGTTTATGTTTCATGGTGTAATAGAAGTATAGTCACTTACTACATCTAAAATCTGAGTTCAATTTTAAACTAGGTCAAGGTATTGTAGTCTTATAGGGTAATAGTAGTGTTATCACCTGATATATGTATAGTTTAAGTTCAAATTCAGACCAGGTCAAATGGTTTTAGTACAACTCTAATCTAGACTCAAATTCAAATTAGATCAAGAAATTGTAGTTTCATGATATTATGATAGTGCAGTCATCTACTATCATGTATTTAATTTTTCATTTGTATAATTGTGTTAAGTCATACTAATGACTTTGATAAAGTTTGAAGATTTTAGTTTAAATATATTTGAGAAAGTAAATATTAAAATGGCATGTATACTATGCAAATGGAGATAATTATAGTTTTTGTAATTGCATAAATATATTTTTAATTAATTAAATTTTGTTTGGACCATGTACTTAATTTCTCACAAGTGGAGTGTGAAAAAAATTTTAAAAGTTGATCAAATTCAATAGTACAAGTATAGTTTTTGTAATATTTAGGGTATGAGCACAGACTTTCACATGACCTACCACTCTCCACACTATCTCATAACACTGATACACTTGAACACATATATGTTGAAAAGATAAATAATCACCAATATATGTATTTCATGCTAAACCAGCAATCATCAGTTGGTCCAGATTACCATCTCTACACATATATGCTATAAGTGCTCAGAAATATATTAAGATAGCCAATCCTCATACTTTAATGGACAGGCTTCAATCTACTCCACACTCCAACTCTTCAACCATCCATCCAATTGAAAATCTGATTATGGAATGCTTAAAGGCCACCCTGAGGCTGAGATTCTTGTCACACCCATGTTGACCTAAGGTCAATCTGACCCCTCATGTACAGGACATAATCCATTTAATACATATACAAGGGATGGGCAGATATCTTTACTATGTAATAACTGAAACACACAGGCTTATTATATACTTGTGTCTATATATGTAATTTATAGGGTATGAGCACAGACTTTCACATGACCCACCACTTTCCACACTATCTCATAACACTGATACACTTGAACACATATATGTTGAAAAGATAAATAATCACCAATATATGTATTTCATGCTAAACCAGCAATCATCAGTTGGTCCAGATTACCATCTTTACACATATATGGTATAAGTGCTCAGAAATATATTAAGATAGCCAATCCTCATACTTTAATGGAAAGACTTCAATCTACTCCACACTCCAACTCTTCAACCGTCCATCCAATTGAAAATCTGATTATGGAATGCTCAAAGGCCACCCTGAGGCCGAGATTCTTGATGAATCCTTTTATTTTTTTTATATTTTTTTTTAAATGATACTTAATCGTTTTGAAAACTTGATAATTTGCAATATAAGCCATGGGTACAGCTTGAGAAAACCAAATAATGAAAATTATAATTTACAATCAGTTTATGATTTCAGTTTAAATATATTTAACATCCTGATAGGAACAAATGAAATTTAATTAATTTGTCTATTTCATAAAGTCTTGTGTTAAAATTTAAACTATTCAAATTAAAATCATTTTATTTGACAACATTATTGTTTACTCTAATGTAAAGAATTCAGCAATATTAATCAATCATTGTTTATCCTTTATCTATTATACATATAATTTTGGAAAGTTGATTTGTTTGTTCTTTTTTAATAACTCAACATATATTGCACCAATCTTCATTAATCTTGCATGATTTATTTTGGATTTTTGTTAATTGTTTTCAAAATTTGGTAATTTTCTACTAACATGAGGGAATCCACAGAGACACCTAGTTGTATAATAATTATTTGAATTTTATGTATCTATTATATCTTTATCAGTTTTTTAAAAATAATTATGAAAATTACATACAAAAAAGCTTAAAATAAAATATTCTAGCAATAATTCCATATTTTTTATAATAAAAATGAAATAAATCTACAGTATATTGGAACTGTAACATGTTTCATCCAATAAAAAAAGACAATGATATACAATAATATTTATTGCTTTCACTGAATGAATATAATCTAAGATAGATTGTGATAATGAGTTATAATGAGACAGGGTGTAAAATCTTATTAAAACAGGCAAAACTCTCAATACAGTAGTGCCACTCAGTGCAAGCTAGAATAATCAATGGATGCCAGAATGCTTGTGCATAAAATCCCTATCTAGTTTCTACTCATCCAATATCCCGAGACTAGTTTTTAGCTTGTGGTTTTTATTGGTGAAGAGCCTTGCACTGAGTGGAACTACCATATGAAGAGTTTTGCCTGTTTTAATAACAATTATAAGCAAGCATGAGAAATGGTGATCATGTGATATTTAGTGTAAAATCTTTTTGACAAAAAAATTGCAACTGAAGAAGATAAAAACATTGTATATTGTAAGGTTTAAAATTTATCTTTGATTTTGTGTTTTGCCTCCCCTCCCCACTTGTTTTTTTTTCCTTGAGTTACAATGGCTGTGTTTTTTTTATTTAATAGCCATTTGTGAGTGTCATTGAACATGGTGCAAAAACACATACAAACATATATTATGGAGTATTATTCATATTTTTAATGAAATTTAATTAAATTCATATCTTCAATTGTACATTAAATATATTTATTTTATTTAAATCTAAAATTTAATAATATTTAAAATTATATCACCGCCTTTTTATAAGTTAAATTGTTTTAATTACTGTAATATAATGAGAGTCTTATATATTTATTTTTCTAAAAAAAATCTAATTATAAAGAGTTATAATCTTAAAACATTTTATATCAAATAGTTTTTCTACTGATGAACATTTAAGACTCACTAATTAATAATGTTCCTGGATCAATTGCAATTGGAAAATGTAAAAAAAAAAAAAGTGGGTGGGAGAACTTATCCCCCAACTCAATGGAATTGCTTGCTCTTTTTTTTTTTTTTGCCATATGTCATAGCAACGGCCGGAGATGAACCCGCAATAACTGTCTGCAACCAACTGCTTGCTTGCAAGATGGCTGCACTGACCTTTCGGCTAACAATGCAGTGTGCAAATGTTATTTGACTATCTCAATAACTGACTATGGAATGAAAAAAAAAATCATTTTCTATATAAATACATGAATTTCTATAATGCATTAATATCATTATGTGTGTATTGGTGATTTTTATAATATATATATATAGTTCATAAACCTTTGTTGTTTAAAGGAGGTTACCTTGACAACAGATTGAAATTGTCGATTGTTATTGATATTAGTATTATTTAAGTGTTGACTGCTTTCCTGTATATATATATATATATATGTTGGACTAATTTAATTGTCTAGTTTTAATTGAAAAATGTTTTTTAGAAAAAAATTAAACTTTATTTAATCTTTTCAAAAAACATACCACTCAACCTGGTATATAATTTAATATTTTGAAGGATAGAGATTTCAACTAGTGATTTTCAGAGTTGTGAATATTTGAATTTAAGGCAAAGCTCTAAGTAAGTAGTCTATTCTGTCAAAGGCAAGTATCAATAAAAATTGTATATACTTATTTATGAAGGTCCTCTTAATTTCTATGATGGCATTCATAAGTAAGTATATAAAATTTATCGTGATTGTTACTTTTGGAACAGTAGCTTATATGTTAGAGCATCTTCTTAAGTTTCTTATTTATAAAATTAAAAGCCATCAATTCCATTTTCATGCTAGTGTTATCATTGACCACATCAGCAACACTTGAAGAAGAGAAAATAATGATGCCACTTGAAACATTATTTATATACTAACCTAATATATTTATATCCTAACTATATATATTTGAAAAGTTTAAAAAAAGTTTGAATTTTTCTAAAAATAATAACAAAACTAAATTATGAGAATAATCCAATATCATAGCTTTTAGAAAAATAATATGTGTGTGTGTCTATTTATGTATAATATCTTTTTATATAAATGTGTGGAGATGCATCATATTTTTACATCCATTTTATATATTTCTGTTATAGATTGTATATTCTTTTGAAAAACATTAAATCAAATTGGTTCAAATTGGAAATCTTATTTTGTAGTTATACAAAACTAGACATTTTAGGGCCGAATATATCAAACATTAGTCAAAACAATTTCTAACACTATCTATCAAGCTGACATGAAGTTAATGAAAAATATATTAGGTCAAAATTAAAAAAGAAAATTGAATAAATAAATGACACTATAGAAACATCAGATAAAATCAATATATTAAGTGAAATGTTGGAATAAACATTTTTATTAAAGGCAGAAGTGAAATTCGGAATTATTTCCTATAAACAAATTATTTGAGTCTGTTAATATTTTATTTTAGTAATATAATTAAATATATATATATTTAATTGTAATAATGTTTTTTAAATTATAAAACCGGCAGATTATAATAGCTTTTAAAATTACAATTATTAATAAAGAGCATTAGTTATGGTAAATAAAGAATTCGTATACTGTATGTATATAAAGAATGTTGAAAATAATAATGTTTATAAAAAAATTAAATAGCAAAAAAATAATAAAAGATAATATCATTTATGCAATAATAAACTTGAAAAACGTCAATAAAATCCAAAAGAATATAATATTCACAGTAATAATAACAACCAATCACCAAACTCTCACCTTAAACAAGCAGAAAATTCTGCATTGTAGCGCCATCTAGCTTCAGAGTAATCATTGATTACCAGATGCTTACAAAATTGCTGTCTTTTACATTTAAATCCTCATTCTCCGATTGGTTTCTGGGTTTTGTTTCAATCAGTGAAGCTTAATTATAGCTTTCTAGAAGTTTTTTCCTTGTTTTATATTTTAATATGTTAAGATGTAACATGGTATTTTAAATCAGTAGATATTCTAATTTCTTTAATTTTTATCATAACTTAGATTGTGTGTGCTACATTGCAAGAGATCAGCTGGTTTTGCAATTTTATAAAAACTTCCTCTACAGTTGGATGAATGTATACACAGAAACAACGTCTTGATGAATAATAATAATTGAATGGTTTTATTGCTCAGGAATTTATAATTAATTTGAACTCCAGAAATGTCAGAACTGGAATCAATCCAAGAACCTTATGTCTAGAGTCTGGCATTTTACACAACACATGATTTGATGAATAATTAATAATATGTAAAAAGCAAACCACTCCTTTTGATCCTTTTTTTTAATTTGTTTTTCACTGAAGTAAAGGTAGTAAATAAATTATTTAATCTGGAAAAAAAAACTTACATATTATATCCACATAAATCTCCATTTTGATTATTTAATATAATATGTAGCATATTTTATTTATATTAAATTTATTTACAAATTTTAGTTGAGTAAAAAATAAGTTTAAAAAAGAATCCAAATAGGTTTTGTTTTATATATTAATAACCACTAAAGTTGTATCACTAAACATCACATGATCACCATTTCTTATGCTTGCTCATAACTGTTATTAAAACAGGCAAAACTCTCCATATAGTACTGCCACTCAGTGCAATCCAGAGTAATCAATGGATGCCAGAAGGCCTGTGCATAAAATCCCTATCTAGTGCCTACTCATCCAATATCCCCAGACTAGTTTCTAGCTTGTGACTTTCATCAGTGAGAAGCCTTGGATCTGAGAGCACTGCACCTAGATAGGGATTTTATGCACAAGCCTTCCAACATCCATTGATTACTCTGGCTTGCACTGAATGGCACTACTGTATGGAGAGTTTTGCATGTTTTACTAAAGTTGTACTAAGTTTGAAAAGATAAAAGAAAAAAAAAATTTGGAATTAAAGAAGTTTTGATTGTTTTATTGTGATCACAAAAAAAGTTCAATAATATTACAGCACATGATCTGGTTGGATTAGCAATGCAAAAACTTTGTTTTATTTATATGAAAAATTCAGAAAATAATCACAAACATTTTATTGAAATATTCCATATTTATTTATTGATATTATTTTTTATATTACATCTACTGTGTTGTAATGTAGCTTCCTCTTAATTAAAGTCAGATATTTCTATGCATAAAAATAATATATTTAGAAACCCATTTAGTCAAATTAAACTTTCACTCCCTCTGAATCTTTTTTATATTATGATGAATACATTTATTTTTTCTTGTCTGTCATGTTATTCAATTACCAAATTAACATCTCATTACTAAAACGTTCCCATTTTTCTCTCTTATCTCTCCTTTGATAAAAGCTTTTTTGTTAGTCAATGGTTTTTTTTCCTTATATTGTACTTTTTATTCTCATCATAAAATATTTTTAAAAATATCTATTTCTTTCATTCCTATTACTGTTATTATTCAGCCATTTCCCCAAACATATAATATATTTTACATATTTTTTTAACATCTTACATTTTCAAAATGAATGTTTAAAGAACTCCACTCCTTACACACTTTTCACAATGCTTTATTTAATTCTCTGCAACTTTTCAGCTGCCTGGAAACTTTTTCAAATTAAAAAAGAAATTGTATTACATTATTTTTTTACAGGTGTATTAAATATCCTCCATACCAACACACAATCTTTTAAAAACATTTGCATAAAGACACATAAAAGTCAAATAATTCTCAATATGCATTTCTTGCTGAATCAGCACTCATCAGTTGTCCAGGTCTCCATCTCTCACATATATCTTTTTCATCCATTTAGTATTTATCAATATTAAATCATTACACAATTGTAAATCAAAATATAACAATTTTTTTTTACATAAAAAATACAATAACTTCATTTTATTATATAATAACATATGCTTACATTTGCTATTATTTATAAACAAACACACACTTATAAATAAAGTTTAATGGAGAAGATATAATTTAATTAATAAATACAGATAGGCTTAATGTTTTTGAGGATCCATGCCTCATAATCATAGTCATAATAAAACACATAGGCTTAACGTTTTTGAGGTTACATACCTCATAATCATAGCTGTAATAAAACACATATGTCTTTTATTATGGCTATGATTATGAGGCATGGATCCTCGAAAACGTTAAGCCTATCTGTATTTATTAATTAAATTATACCTTCTCCATTAAACTTTATTTTAAGTGTGTGTGTGTTTACATAATAATGGGAAGAAAACTGCTTTTATTATTTATAAAATATTTTAAATACATACATATATTAATTTTTATAAAGTTAAAGATATTTAAAATGCATGGGTAAGTTTTTAATTTGATGGAAATTAATATATATGTATATAATATGTTTTTAAAAGATTTGATAAAATAATAGAGAATATACTTGTGTATGTATAATAAAGTTATTGCATATTTTGTGTAAAAAAAATAATATTATCACTGCTTTTTAAATCTGAAGAAGACTACTAGATAGTCAAAACTAAAATAGTGGAATTTTTAAAAAATTAATGAGTATGTAATAATATGTATTTTAAATATTTTATACATAATAATGAACATATATGTATTACACAAAAAAAATATGAAAATTGTTTTTTAGATGACAAGAAAATACTGGGCAGTTGAATTTGTTATACGATTGTTAAAGAAAGTATGATCAGAGTGGAAAAAGTATTGAACATCTTGGAAAAACAAATTTTACTCTCATTTCTACATATAGCATATTTACAGCTAAAAATTTTATCCAATTTTTATTTTAATTGTTTAATATTCAAAGTTCTCATTCTTACCTTAAATAACAATAATCTATCTGACATAGTTTTGAATTACTTGTACTTTATTATTTATTGTATAGGATAAGTATATAAAATGCTAAAAATTATAAAAATGTATTATTCAACAACACAGTTCTCATTTTATTTTATGTCTGGCATGTTATTAGACTTATGGATACTAGTAAACGTTTATGCATTTTAAAAAATCAATTTACAAAAAAATGAACTGTATACAAACAGACTGCAGAATCTATCATATACATAAATATAGGATTACAAACTAATAATATGAAAGCAGATTAGTGAAAGATATTTGAGAATATCTGGAGGCGACCATTATCCAATGAAAATTCATGCATTAAAGAAAGCAGTATGAAAAAATGCATTAAGAGAAATATATTTATTTGTGTGAAGTATAGGATTTTATCTAGAGTATATATATAATTAACTATTATAAAAAACATTTTGCGGGGTTCATCCGTGTTAAAAAAAATTTAAATATTAATATTCCGACATTTTGACTTGGTCATGGGTGATAAAAAGTAGAAAGATGGTTATAGAGGTGCTACAATCACTGATTTGAATAAACGTCAAAGTTCCACCGATAGCAAAAATGTTACATTTAAGAATGTTTTTTAAAAAAATCTTTCCAAATAGAAGGAAGTTTGCATGTATCATCTCGCTTATTGATACAATCTGGCCTTTTAAGTATCTCAATGGCTTCTCTAATTTTGCACTGGTAGAGATTATTATTTCACTATTTGTACAATTTTAAGCAACTTTAAAGAATAAATTGAATTAATTCATGGGTACATATTGATTTAATCCTGCCCTATAGAATGAGTGAAATAAAACAAATACAAAATAATAATTGAATTGAAAGAAAACTGCATTAATAGTCGAGCGTTGGTGGCCTAGTGGCTAGCATAGCTGCTTTCTAAGCAGTTGTCCTGGGGTTCACTTCCTAGCCGACGCTTTGACATATAAAAAAACTGCAATAACAAAAAAATAACTTGAAATTTAAAAAAAAATCTTAGAACAAACTTTTTAAAAATTACATGTATCTTTCATAAAATATCTTCTTATAAATTCAGTTTTTTGTAATAAGTCTATAAATGATTTGAAATGTTTTACTTTATGAATAATAGTGATATAAGCACTTTTTCAATTATGTGATGCTGCTCTGAAATTATCTATTATAAAGTGTGTTAAGAGAATGGTCAGTGTTGTCTAGATGATGATGAAGAGTTGCTGTTTGATTATAGTCCTCTCCTATCTTATTATCTGTGTACTTTTGGGCTGAGAAAATTACTTAATACTATCTAAATATATAAAATATTTAGGATTATTTCATATTAAGGTGCAAAGTGCATAAGGTCCTTGCATGACATAATTTGGAGAGCAGTAGATATATAGGAAGATAAAGATAAAAAAATTATTTTACTATTCAATTTTATTTTACCATCTCTCTTAAATGGGTCTACTGTTTGATAAGTTGTTAACAATGGTAATATATGTTATCAAAAGAAACTTTATTATTTAAATACCAATAAACATTTTTGTATTATCAATGATTCTTTACATATAGTAAGAACATAGATAACATAGAAGACATTAATTATTGTCAAGTTATTGAATAATTGAAGGTGTTACTTTAATTTTCTTACAAAATGGTGTTAGAAATTGTGGAATTATTTGACTTTTGTCACATTTAAATGTGTTGTTTTTAAATTTAACAATTGTATTATCTATTTTTCTAGACTACCATTAATAGTTGCTCCAGGAGAAAACCTTTCTCTAAATTAAAATTAATAAAAACCATTTACATTTAAGGATGACACAAAAATAACTTACAAAGTTGCTTTTATATGGATAAACACTGAAATATATAAAAATTTTGATTAAACCATCAAACATCACATGATCACTAGTCTTTTTGCTTACACGAGCTGTTTTTCACAGAGGCAAAACTCTCCATACAGTAGCATCACTCAGTCAAGTCAGAGTAATCAATGGATTTCCTTCCTGCATATATTGATTACTCTAGCTTGCACTGAGTGGTGCTACTGTATGGAGAGTTTTGCCTCTGTGAAAGATTTAGCTTACTAATTTTAATGAGTGCATAAATATTTTTATGACTTTTCAAATATGTTTGTTTGTTCCATGAATAAGTGTAGATTTAGATAATATTGTGAAAGAGTTTTCATGTATAAATGCAGAATAAATAAATTTGTGAGCATTGGAATTGTAAATAAATCATCATCATCATCAACAATTATCAATCGACTGCAGGATGAAGGTCTCTCCAAGTTCAATCCATCTTTTCCTATCTTTCGCTTCTTTTCTCCACATCACCCCTGCATACTTTCTTATTTCATCCACCCATCTCACATGTAGTCTCTTTCTGGGTCTTTTACAATCTCTTGGAATCCAGTTTAAAATTTCAATTGTCCATCTGTTATCATCTCTTCTAACAATATGTCCAGCCCAACTTCAGTCTTTTAATTTTTTCAATGAGGTCAGTAATACCTGTTTGTTCTCTTACCCATACATTGTGTTTTCGATCCCTTCTTGTTATTTCCAACATGCATCTCTCCATACTTCTTTGAGTGGTCTGAAGTCTCTGTATTGCTCTTCTATTAAGTGTCCAAGTCTCAGATCAATAAGTAAGAACTGGCTAAACACATTTATTAAAAACCTTCCTTTTCAAACACATAGGCTGAAGTCTCTGTATTGCTCTTCTATTAAGTGTCCAAGTCTCAGATCAATAAGTAAGAACTGGCTAAACACATTTATTAAAAACCTTCCTTTTCAAACACATAGGCATATTTTCTTTTAGTATCAAGTTATTTCTACCAAAAGCACTCCAACCAAGTTTAATTCTATGATTAATTTCATCCGTTATATTTCCATCTGTATTAATAATCTGACCAAGGTATTTGTAACTGTTAACTTCTTCTAACTCATCATAATCAATCTTTATTTTCATATTTTGTGAAAATCTAACAAATATTACTTTAGTCTTTTTAATATTTATCTTTAGTCCTACTAACATTTATCTTTAGTCCTGCAACATTTCCTGTAGTTCTAAAGCGTTATTTGCAAAAACAACTACATCATCTGCAAAATCTAAATGACTTAAATGATCTCCATTTACTTTCACTTCTTTAGCTTCCCATTTTAATCCACAAAATACTCCTTGCAGCACTGTTGTAAAAAGTTTTGGAGATATGGAGTCACCCTGTCTTATACCCTTTTTAATGTTGATTTTCCTACTATCATTATGTAATCTAATTGTTGCTGTTGCATTTTTATAAATATTCTTCAAAATATGACAATATTCTAGATCTACACCTTGATGATCCAATGCTTTAATCACTAAAGAAATGTTTATAGAATCAAATGCCTTTTCATAGTCTACAAATCCTAAGCATAATGGCAACTCATATTCATTTGTCCTTTCTATAATTTCTCTCAATACCTGGATATGATCTACTGCACTAAAACCACTTTTAAATCCAGCTTGTTCTCTAGGTTGGTGGAAATCCAGTGTTTTCTGTAGATGAGTTGTAATTATCTTAGTAAAAATTTTGTATAAAACTGATAAAAGACTGATAGGTCTGTAATTTCTAATGTCTTCTTTATCACCTTTTTTAAATATTAATATTAATACTGCATTTTTTCAATCATCTGGTACATCTTTATCATTTAGACATTTGGTATATAACTTTGCTAAAAAAAATTATATTTCTTCACCTGCTTCTTTTAATATATCAATTACAATTCCATTATTACCTGGAGCTTTCCCTTTCTTCATAAATTTAATTGCATGTCTCACTCCCTCATTCAAAATTCTGGGCACTTCGGAAGATATAATATGTATAGGAGGCACTTGTTCTTTATTACTATATAATTCTTGATAGAAGTCTTCTACACATTTTATGATGTCATCTCTCTTTTTAATATATATATATCATTTCTCCTTCTATATATTTCCACCTTTTTTTTTTTGGTATATTATTCAAAATAATTTGAACAGAATAACAAAAAACATTGCACCTGGACAGTGTAATTTATGAAATGATCTAGAAATATTTTTTTTATATAAATTGACCTACATTGTGATTAAAAAATTTTTTTAATATCAAATGTAATTAATATGAGAGTTTTTTTCAATTTTTTAAAATTAATTTTTAAAAATTGTTATTGTTTATTAATTCATATCTGATCTTTTAACAATATTATATTTATTATATTATCTGCTGCCAAATTGATTAATATACCTTTTTTTAGTACCTCCCTCAACAAGTTCAATCATATTACAGACATTGCATGTAACAATGTGACATGTTAATTAATGCATTAGCATTCATCAGACCATTGCACATTAAGTTTGCACTTTTATTCTTCAATAAAGAATGGCTAGGAACAATGACTTACTAACTTGTGGAAGGATGAGTAATTAGTGCAATAATTATTTATTCTTTCACAAAATGTTAAAAGTTGATAGAAATCAATTCCTGTTTTGAAAGATAGTGATGTTTTCAAACTATCAATATGGGTGTGGAAATCTATCTGTTAGATACCTTTACTTGATGAGTGAAGGTTGTTCACAAACTGCATGCATAATATGAGAATGATTTGAGCTTTCATGCTGGCACACAGCTATGATATAATGGATTTGAAATAAATAATGGAATGGTAAAAATTATAAATATCTCTGTAGAACAGTGTTTTACAAGTATTAAAAAATGATAGAAACCAATCCCTACCTTAATAGAAAGCAGTATAATGAAAATATATTGAACTTTTGACATGGGCAATGGAGATTCAGCTGTTTGATAACTTCACTTCATCTAATGCATGATGGTTATTGTAAAATGTATGCTTAGTAAGAAAAGATAGTCTGGCAATTTAGATAATATTCATGATTAACTTTTATTACAATGGAAATTTGCTCAATAAGTAAAGCAAAAAAAATTGTTTCATATTTCATGATTTTATATATCATTACAATTCATTTAATAAAACGTATTTAGTGTTCTACTACAAAATATCAGCAGTTTATTTTTATAAGTGTACACAAATACGTGTTCATGTTTTAGTAGAAGCCACTCATAAATTAGGATCATCATCCTAAGTTCAGAAAAGAAAAAGACAAAATATAAAGTTAATGATAGATTTTAGACATTAACATGTGTCACATACTGGTCCAATAAGTACAAACTTTATCCTAGCTTCTTTACAATCTACCATGGCCTAATTTTATAGTTAAAGTTACTAGAGTCAGTTTAAAGATTTCTATATCTAAAACAGACTTCATTCTATATAGTGACATATCGTAAAAGAAACAATCTAAAACCACAGATATTTACAAATTGACTGATCATGAAATGTAATTAGTTATATGTTAAAAACGTTTTGTACGGTTAAAGCAAGGACTTTAAGACAATAAAGCGATTTGTAGTTATTTTTATTCCTGATACAATTATCTATATTAACTTTATAGGAATTATCTTTAGTTTACCATTAAAATTACTTAAATAATATTATCCCATTTCACATAAATATTCTAAATCCATTTTTGCTGCTGAAAAGTTATTTTTTTAATATATATATAATTTGTTCATTATTTTGTTTTGTTTTTCATTTTATTGGGAATATAATCTAATCTAACTCAAATCAAAATATCATTTCTATTATTTAATCCTTTTTTTAATAGAAGCTTATAATGTCTTATTTAATATTTCTTCTAGATAGACTATAATCAAATAAATGTACTAACAATCAAATTAAAAGTTAATATAAAAAAATAATAATTTTACTACTTTCAACTTCTAATTTATAAACCAAGACTTTGTATTTGAGAATCATATTGGATTTTAAAAAACTTATATTACAGAGACTTGTTGACATGATTTTCATACACGATATTTTAGTATTAAATATCAGCTAAGTAACAGACTTCTTAAACTAGTATATTTTGACTAGTTGTACTTGAGTGTATATATAATTAATACAGCATTTTTTAACTTGGTGTATAATTTTCAGTTTATTGACTAATTAACTAAACACCTCTGCATTTTCTAGATCGCTATGACAACGTATTATGATCTTTATTGGAAACTTGTCACATGTGTTACGCTTATACACTAGCGGTGATGCTAATGCAAAAGATCATTACACATGGTCATAAAAATCTAATAAGTATAGGGGTGCTAAAAGTATATTGATAGAGTTTGGTTAATTAGTCAATAAACTCAAAATTGTAAAATGCATTACAAAAATGTTCTATTTAATTATGTTATAAATATTTGATTTATAATTTTTCTTTATATGGACATTAAAATAGATAAGAAATAAACTCTCCTGCATATACTGAAATCGAATTGATTAGCATTTATTAGATTTTATCTTTATTTGGAAACTCGCAAGGTATGTTACTATATACATCTTTGTCTACTAATACAAATGGACGTTTTGCAATGGCATAGTAAACATAAGAGTACTAAAAGTTCATTAATAGCATTAGGTTAATTAGTCAATAAACCAGAAATTACACCCATATATATATATATATATATTAATGCTTTTATTAGTGGCCACTCATAAGATAATATGTATTGCCATTTTAACAAAAAAAAAAAAAAAACCCAGAAAGTTAATATCTATGCAAATCAATATGTGATACCCATCTACATATTCCATGCAATAGTCCTGATACTTTTGTCTTAACACTTCACGATGCTGTTTTTAACCTTTTCTTCAGTATTTTTTTAAATCATTAAAATTTGGTTGACTTGCAGTTTTTCATTTCACCCATATTCTTCCAATGAAAGCAATCAATATTTCATTTTTTTTACATGACCTTGAGATATTTTTACAAGATAAATAGGGTTTTCTTTTATTATGACTATGATGCTCTAGTTAATAATATCTTATGCATGTGTAAATGATAAACAGTGGAATATTTTTTACTGGAATGCTCTCTCTCCAAACATATATTATTCTTATCACTGATATCATTTCCTCTCATGCACAGACAATAATTAGTCTCATTAATAGCTTATACAGAAGCCTTTTTCGAACAGAAGAATTACTAAATTTATTCTCTTTATGTTCTGATTTATAAAATGTTAACTGGTTTTTAGCCTTATACTTCACAACTAATGAGAGATAAAACTCATGCACAAGCAAATATTTCATGGCTACCTGGAAATTGTTCTTATTCAGATTACCACAATGATTTGACTTTTTTTTTTATTTACTATATACTGTTCTAGACTTCTTAATATATGAAATGTAATTGTTAATACTTTGATAAAATAAAAGTTACTTTAAAACTAAGCTCCAAGCTTGTGGCTTAAGAGTGCATAGATTAATTTAATTGCAGAAGATTCTGTTTTGTACCTAGAGAAAGAATTGAAAAATTATTTGTCAGTTGCAGAAATATTCAAAGCATAAATATTATTAATTTGAATACTAAAAATTAATTATTATCAATAGATATAAGTTATAATTATCACTAATCTATGACTTCTTTTATTTTGCTGTAATATTTTACATAAATACAATTTGTACATCTTACTTCAAACACATCCTGATGTTTTGACTATCCTGCAATCTTCATCAGAACTAATATTTTAAAGAACTAAAATAGTATTAGCTCTGAGGGTGACTGCATGACAAATGAAGCATCAGGTTGTGTATGCATATATATATCTAATAAAAAAAATTTACTATAAACTGTTTAAAATAAGGCATAATAAATGGAATGCTGACACAAAAAAGAACTAGTGAACAATGATATCAGATAAATAAATAGATAAATAATGTTAATAAATAAATAATGAGATATTATTTTATATAGCACTATGTTTTTTATGTAATAGTAATATTAGCGATTAAGCCAATGCGCATGTGCATTGGCTTAATCGCTAATATTACTATTAATAAATAAAGTAAAAAAAATAAATAGAATAGATGTATTTTTTAAAAAGGGTTAATTAAGATAGTATTAATATATCTTTACTTTAAAAAACAAATTGGAAGATATAGCACTATTAAGAACCTAAGGATTTATTGACTTTGAAATCTGAACAAAATTATAAGATTTTCAATTACGATCAACATTATTTTAGCATGAAATATGATTTACTTGATTAACCTTTATATATAATTTTGAACATATGTAAATGAAAAAAAAACATACATTTCATATTATTTATATATAATTCAATGGATTTTCTCAGAAGAAAAAAATAAAGATTGATATTGATCAATAAAGACATTAACAAATACATATAACATGGCTAAATTATAGATAGAAATTTAATGAATGAAATTAATCATAGAACTGAACTTGGATGAAGTTATTTTGGTAGAATTACTTAATACAAAAAATGCTTATGTTTTTGATAGATATATTTTATCACTTTTAAATGTGAATCTAAAATTTTAATACTTAACATAAGGGCAATACAGAGACTTCAAACCATTCTAAAAGTATGATAAATATTGGAAACGAAACAAAAAGAGAATGAAAGCAAAATATTTGAGTGAGAGAGCAAACAAATATTGTTATCAGTAAAAGAATTAAAAGATTAAAATTGGGCTGTGATAAATATTTTGCTAAAACAGATAATAATAGATGGATAGTTGAAATTTAAACTGGATCCCAAAATTATAAAAGGCATAGAAAAAATACATGTGAGATTGATGGATGAAAAAAGAAAATTTGTGTAAGTGATGTAGAGAAGAGAAGCTATAGATCAGAAAAACTTGATTAAATCTCTAGAATCCTTCATCCTTTAGTGTTTGATAATGATTGAAAATGATCATGTGAGTACATAAATTATTCACAAACAAACCATATTCAGAAAGTGTCTACAATTAATAAATTATGAGATTGGTGTTTTTATTATCTTCATAGTTTAACTGCTTGTCTTATTCACAAGTTCTTATTCTTTTTTAGAAAACAATAACTTAAAACTATTCACAAAATTTTAAAAACATTTCTTGTTAATTAACTTTTTTAAAACAATACAGTTTAACAGCAACTCTTACATAACATTATTAAAAATAATAAAGATAAAAACTGCTTTTTTTACATTAAATGGTTTTATTATCCATGCACTAAAAAGAAAAACAATAATTTCAATGACAATTGGGGTCTGAATTAAAAGCAATGTGGGGATTAATTAAATCAATTCTGTGTTATAAAAAAGAGAGGCTGATTTAATTAATTTCTGGACACACACCCCCCCCAAATGTTTTTATTTCAACTTAAATCTAAAAATCCAAATTGTAATTAAAGAAACAACTATTGTTTTTTTTAGTGTATGCTAAATAAAAGCATTTAATATAAAACATATCCATTATTTTTAAGATTTTAGGATTGGCACAGTAAATAAAAATGTAAGACTATATTGTGCTCTAAACAGACTGAATATTTATAGGTTATATATAACTACATATTTCTGCTATAAGTTAAACTGCACATACCCCTTATTATATATTTAATATGTGTACATAATAATATATGTGTATATAAGTGATGAAAAATATGAAATATGCTTTTAAGTGAAAACTGCTTGACATTTTTCCTTTTGATTGGAAATATTTTTTTAAAAAAATGCTTACCAAAACTATATTGTAAATGAATTCCCTTAATACATATAATTTTATTTTAAATCAATTTTACACATATAGTGTATAGATATCATTAGATATTTCTGCAGTAAATTAATATGCGTACTCTTTATGTATACTTCATATTTAGTATGTGTACACAATTATATATATATATAAAATCATTAAGTGAATTTTTTGTTTAAAATTGTTTGACATTTTTTCTTTTTACTTGAAGAAATAAACTTAAAAAATTATATTATAAACAAACTTTCTTATTACTTAAAAAAGTCCTTCTTAGCAGTCTTGCTTAAAACAAATGAAAGTTCTAAGAAAAAATTTAAATATCAAAATTTTCAATATTTTTCACCATCTGTTTCATATCTAATAAACTAGATGACCTACTGAAAAGATTAGTGTACCATGTGGATTAATCTGGTATTAATTAGTTTTATACTAAATTTCAAACAGTTCTATTGAATTTACATATATTAAACCTCAATTTTTAAATTTCATTCCAACTTTAAAGAGTTTACAAATTAACATTCCAACAACAAACTTATTTTCCAATTTCAATAACAGCATTTAATAAGTAACAAGAAAAATATTACTAAATTATTTAACATGCATTTTACAGGGAAGGGATTATTATTACAAAAAAAGACTAAGAATCAGAGCTAACTTTACATTTTTTATAGTACAAATGACTGGAAATTCATTTTCTCCACCTATAACCATCACTTTTTATCTTAATTTTTTTGAATTTCTGGAAACAATGCTATATAGTGTATCATATATAATACTCTTATTTTATTTTTAAAGAATATTCTTTCTTGTCTATGTTTTATTGTTAATGAATAAGTTAATAAAATCAAGATCATGTCTTTGTTTTTAGTATATATATATATATGCTGTTTATCATTAAAATTGTAGTTTCAAATTGTTAATTATTACATATTACCATAATTTGTTTATTTGGATTTATTTTCATAAGACTTCGATTCACATTCTTTTCATATTAACTTGAACAGTACAAGTTTTGTAGTTTTATATATTTTTGAAAAGTGTATAATTGTTTGAGATTTAAATATTTCTTTTATATATTTTACAAATTCATTTGATGTAGCTACTTTTTTCTGTAGTATTTGAATTGCTAATAAGAATATCTCTTAGAAGATTACATAAATACTCTACTGCATTTTTTTTATTCAAGAAATAAGACAAGCCCAAATTTATCACACACCCCCCATTTCCATATTAAAAGTATTTAGTAGTGCAAAGTTTATTTTTTTATTTAAAGATTTTTAGTTCTGTTCAGATTATAACTGTAAGTAAATTTGGGGCACATCACCTGCAAAACATTGATCAAGTTAATTACTCCAATATGCAAATCCTTAGATATAAATTGTTTTTATTGTTGGATATCTCCATATCTGTCAAGATCTTTACTGGATTTTTTAACTGATTATATGTTTTTATTTTAAACTATTATATGGTAACTGGATGAGCTATATGTTTTCTAATTCAATTGCTTTGGATTGTTTATTTTTAAGGATTGTGCCTTGTGTATTATTGTTTCGTTTTTGTTGTTGTTGTTGTTGAAGCAAAGGTTTATAATCATTTTATCTGATAAGATTAGAGATCTTAAAACATCCCTTTTTATTTGATAATAACTTATTCTGTCTAAATTTACCCTATCTGTGACATGATTTAAAATTGGAACTTTAATTACAACAATATGTGTAAAAAAAATGATGTAAATTAGCTTATACATAATTTTGTAATAAGGTTTGAATTATTGTTTTTAAAAAAAGGTGATTGTTTGTTGATCCCTCATAGTTGTTAGTCTTGGGGAATTTTTAATATTGATTTTGTACAGCTTTTTCTTTTTAGGTCACACTTCTGAATAAGCTTCCTTATAATTTATTGCTATTACTTTTTTTAATAATTTATTATTCTATTTATATTACTGTGAATATATTTCTTTTTTAAATAAATTGCTGCATATGATGATTCATTTACTTGTCTATTTCTATTTATTAATTACTAGTTTATTTTTATATTCACAATTTCTGTTTGTTATTTGATACTAATATAGCAAATGAAGTGATTTAGTGTTATCATGTATGATTTTTTCAAAACTATAATTTGGAAAGAGAAAGCATAATATTTAAAATAAAAAAATAATACTAAATATGCCAATCTAATGATTTAGTATGGACTTCAGCCAGTAGAATATAAGTTCTGGTAGTCATCTTTTTGTTTTGAAGAAGCAAGAGTCAAAGCAAAATTTCCATTAGTGAATTACAAAAAAGGATCATTGTAAAAATGTATATAGTTATTGATACATTTTTATAATAACAAGTGATTTGCTTTAAAGTAAGCGGCCATTAAGATAATCAGTTAGAGAGTATTCTTTTTTTTTTCAGAGGGTATTTTTAATAAATGAAAAAATTATCATTTTTAAAAGCATTTTACTTAGTGTGGTGAGATTTTAATAAATTATCAAATACTTGCTACTAATGCGTATTTGTATATAATATTTTCAACTTCATTTTTCAAATATTTTTATTTCTACTATATAAGCCATGTAATAACAGAATTTTAGTTAAATCGAAATAAATCGTTTTCACTTTTTTTTTAACAATGCATCTTTCATCTCAACTCCATCGCATCACGTCCATTCACGCACGCAGAAACTCAGGTCATATTTTCTCACTATGTATTCATTTCATGAACAACTATATATAAATAGAAAATAGTGTATTTTTTTTTAGATGTGTAAATTTATTTATCTTATGTCTAGTACATTTAATTGGTTATTAATTTACAATGACATTTCTCTTTATACATTTGAACTAAGTATAAACTATACTTCATAACATTCGTTTTCGAAATGACAGCTTTTTAACAACGACTTTTTTTTTTAAATATAATTATAGCATGCCACAATTTAATATTTATTTTATCCTCAGATAATTCGAATTTTTTATCATCTTTTTTTAAATGAAACTTTGTAATAATAGAAAATTATAATGTTTATTTATTAAATTAATTTTTTTTAAAAAAAAAAAATGAAAAAATAATAATGGTATTATTAGAAGCAAAAATTTTTTAAAAAAACTGAAAAATTGAAATAAAAATTAATGAACGAATGTTAATAGTACAAAAATTAAAATAAAATACTGCAATAAAATTAGAAATTTAACATTAAAAAAATATAACAATAATAATAAGAGCTAACTTTAGAGAAATGCTGATTAATATCAATTATTGTATTTACCGTGTTATATTTCTAATCTTTATTGTTGATATCTATATATTCCATTGTTATTTGATTATGTAATGATCTTCATCATATAATGATAGACATCAGTGTGTGTTGGTTTCTTTTTTTATCATCCATGGTTTCATATAAACTTAGAAATTGGGGGGTTAATGGCTTAGGATTGCCTGTAGCCAATTCCATAAATTTTCTAAATATTGATCAACTGCTAAAATCTATCATCTTATAATTTGCAAGCCTGCTAAATAATTACCTTTTTCATCAATTTTTTTATTTATTTGGAAAGATTTCTGAAGAGAATTCTACCTAGCAGTGAAATATATAAATGTTATGTTTTTTCTGATATGCAGGTCTTGATTTTTTTTCAGCAGCCATTATGCACCAATAAGAGCTGCAATTTACTCCAGAGTAGTCCATTAGAAGCTTGAGTAATCAGTAAATATTAGATGGTAAAGTTATATCCAGATACCTGGATTAGTTTCTAATTATGGTTTTTTATCCAAAACTATTCACTTAGAACATATATTGGACTGAGAGAATGCATATAGCATTACTATCTAGTGTCTGCTGATTACTTAAGCTTACAATAGATCTCTTTAAAATAA
Organism: Epiperipatus broadwayi; assembly: GCA_028023455.1. Classification (NCBI taxonomy): domain Eukaryota; kingdom Metazoa; phylum Onychophora; class Udeonychophora; order Euonychophora; family Peripatidae; genus Epiperipatus; species Epiperipatus broadwayi. The sequence goes on along the minus strand of JAQFVV010000755.1, from coordinate 169,431 downwards.
GGAAAATAAAGTATAATATTGCTCATAATACTGTTGTACATCTATCAGACATTTGAGTACTTATCTGCAATCATCATCATCATCAACAATTATCAATCCACTGCAGGATGAAGGTCTCTCCAAGTTCAGTCCGTCTTCTCCAATTTTTAGCTTTTCTTCTCCACTTCACCCCTGCACATTTTCTTATTTCATCTATCCATCTCATATGTGGTTTCTTTCTGGGTCTTTTAAAATCTCTTGGAATACAGTTTAAGATTTCAATTGTTCATCTATTATCATCTCTTCTAATAATATGTTCATCCCAACTCCATTTTAGTCTTTTAATTTTTTCAATGAGGTCAGTAACACCTGTTTGTTCCCATATATTGCATTTTCGATCTCTTCTTGTTACTCCCAACATGCATCTCTCCATACTTCAACAATAATACTGCAATATTTCAACAATAATATTTGATTTTCAATCTCAACTTTATTTAGATATATAATTTACACATTATTAAACCTTTGAAAAGGACTTGGTTTAGAAACTTTTATATTTGCCATAATTGCTGTAGATTTTGTTAGCATACTATCATATTTCAATTTTTAAATTCCTTTGATTTGTTCTTGTCATCAAATATATTTTGGAGTAACAAATGAATCAATCCTTAATATACTGCATATATATTATTTATTGGCAAAGATTTTTAAGTTAAATAATTTATGAGTTATTGTATTTAGTTTAAAAAAACCATAATATTAAAAATCATCAATGTTAAAAATAATAATTATAAAACAACAAAAATTGAATAATCTTTCATAGTGATTACTATTTACAGCAGTGCTGCAAGAAGTATTTTGTGGATTAAAATGATAAGCTAAAGAAGTGAAAGTAAATGGACATTATTTAAGTCATTTAGATTTTGCACATGATGTAGTTGTTTTTGCAAATAATGCTTCAGAGCTGCAGGAAATGTTGCAGGAGTTATCAGATAAAAGTGGGAAAGTAGGACTAAAGATAAATATTAAAAAGACTAAAGTAATGTTTAATGGATTTTCTCAAAATATGAAAATAAAGATTGATTATGATAAGTTAGAAAAAGTTAACAATTACACATACCTTGGTCAGATTATTAATACATATGGAAACATAATGGATAAAATTAATCATAGAATTAAACTTGGTTGGACTGCTTTTGGTATAAATAACTTGATACTAAAAGGCAATATGCCGCCTATGTGTTCAAAAAGGAAGATTTTTTTTAATAAATGTATTTTACCAATTTTTATTTATGGATCTGAGAATTGGACACTTAATAGAAGAGAAATACAAAGACTTCAGACTACTCAAAGAAGTATGGAGAGATGCATGCTGGGAGTAACAAGAAGTGATCAAAAATGCAATATATGGGTAAGAGAACAAACAGGTGTTACTGATCTCATAGAAAAAATTAAAAGACTGAGGTGGAGTTGGACTGGACATATTGCTAGAAGAGATGATAATGGATGGACAATTAAAATTTTAAACTGGATTCCAAGAGATTGTAAAAGACCCAGAAAGAGACCACATGTGAGATGGATGGATGAAATAAGAAAATGTGCAGGGGTGATGTAGAGAAGAGAAGCTAAAGATCAGAGAAGATGGATTGAACTTGGAGAAACCTTCATTTTGCAGTGGATTGGTAATGGTTGATGATGAGTAAAGGCTTAATATAACAAGTAAAGATGAACTTTTTATAGCAATTATTTTTGACATTTTACCTCAGTACCCATTGCTAAGATGAAACAGATATAATTTTTAGAGAATTATGCAGCATGCATGATGTGCACAATTAAAAATGATTCATTTCTTATCATTTTAATCTTGTTGCTGTTATGAACTTATATATTATAGTTGTCATAAATTTTCAACTATATTTGCATCATTCTTCACTATTATATAAATATATGTAAGGGTTTCTTGAAGCAATAATAAACTTTTATTTACTGGGCTCTACAATCTGGATTTGAATTCAAAGTAGATATACATGAATTTTTTTTTAAAGAATATTAATATGCTTTGATTCTTTCAAATAGAACAATCTCTAGCCAATCCAACTAGCTATCATATATTGATAAATAAATAGACATCTAACTATAGAAATCTCCTCAAATTTTCCTTACCCAGTTATTATTAAACAGGATGGGTTTTTATATGAGGATGTTGTTAGAAAACTTTTTGACCAGCAGTAGACTATTTAAAAACTGTTTTACTATATGTGTGACTGTTAAAAGACATTTACTAGGGCTTTTTTTGCAATCTTATTTAGTTTATGAATAAAATATATTTGATGACAGTAATGACTTGAGTCGCAGTGTAAATTGTTTTAGGATCTTATCTTAAATGGAGGGGGGGGGGAGATCATTATATTAAACCTATTTCTTGTAAAAAAAAAAATTAAAAAAAGATCTTACTAAAAGTAATAATAAATATTTTTTTTTCGACAGTACAGGTTTTTTCATACCTGCACTCCAATATGTAATACATAGAGAGTTTGAACTCAGACTTTCACACACCCCTCAACTATCCACATTATCTCATACTGCTGACACACTTGATCACACACGTCGAAAAGATAAACAATCACCAATATCCGTATTTTGTGCTGAACCAGCACTCGTCAGTTGGTCCATATTATCATCTCCACACATATATACCATCAATGTACTTTACGCTATTTTCAATGACTTTTTTTAATAAGATTAAGTTTAATTAAATTACTAAAAAAATTGTTGTTAATATAATTTATATAAATTAATTAAATATTTAAAGTTAAATTAAAGATTATAATGAAATAATTATATCTACTAATATTAAATATTTTAAGAAATAAACCAAAAATATCTAATCACTTATTAATGCACAAAGAATAAAAGCGACAAATACCTCATTATAACAGTTAACTCCAACGAATATGTTCAAGTGGTTCAAGAAGTAAAAAACTTCCTCTAACAATTACATAGACTTAGCGGCCAGTATTTAAAATTAGAATTGATAACTTAAATTTCAAAATTCTTGTAAATGCAATTTTAAATATTTTATGTTACAAGATAATGAATTTTTTATAAACAAAATATTTTGACTAGAGTATTTAATATCATGTACATATATAATATTACTTTTCATTTTAGTTTTTCAATATTTTTGTCTGATAATAATTTTGACAAATAGTTGTGCATAACTTTTCAATACAAACAACTTGTTAGTAATAACACACATATAGACAACACAGGTTAATAATTACCCAATATTTTGAGTAGTAGTATTCTCCACTCTTCTTGCTGTCCTGACGAGTGGCAGTATTTGCATAGGAGTTGAATTCACACCTTTAAATTTTCAAATATAAAATTTAAGGAAAATGCTCTAACCAACTGAGCTAACCTATCCAAAGCAACAGATAGTAAAGATTTCATATATTTATATATGAGGGTTAGTTCAGACAAATACTGTTGCACGTTCATTTTGATGCTCCCGTGTCCATTTCTGTTTAATATTTTCTCAAAAAAGAATTCATAATATATAGCTTTTCCTTTCCTGAAAACTCCACAAGTCTATGACCACAGCAATTTTATCTTTCAATTATTTACTAATTCTAGCATTAAAGTCTGCCATGACAATTTTAAGATTATGTACATCCATATAAATATCCCCTACTTTGTCATCACAATGACAACTTGTTGGGACATAAACTTGAATTATTTGCATTTATTATCTGCTATTAAGTTGAATAACAAATTTTGGCACTCTGTCAGATACACCATCAATTTCCACAATATTGCTTTTCCACTTTTTATTTATAATGAATTATATTTACTTGTACTTCCAATGTTTGTAACTTTGTTGTACAGAGCATGTCCACTTTTTAAATCGATTGTCTCTCATCTTTTTTTTAATTCATGAAGTCCAGTAATGTTCCTTTTAATATAATAATTATTCTTTCAATTCTTGTAATCTTCCTTCACTTAAAAGTAATGAGCAATTGTAAGTATCTAAATAAAATGACATCACCAAATGATAGAATGGATATGCAATCAGAGATTCTTAACATCCTCAGTCTTTGCCCACCAATTGCTGCCTTAGCTGGTGATTTTACAAGCTGTTGGGATTAAGAGCCATGGATACTTTTATCTGTCATGATTGTAAATATTTATTAGAAAAAAAAATTCATTTGCACAATCATTCATTCTGCCTTCAAGTAAACTCAACTGATTACAGTTAAGAACTATCAGGCAACTGACAAGAAAGACTGATATTTATTAATCTTAAACTCAGAGATAAAAAGGCAATAAACTCACCACATTGGATAATGCATGTTGGTGAGCAGCCCATCCATGTTCATATATTATATAAATAATCACATAGTAATAACAGCTACAATGACAAGAACATTTGGGGTAGACATTAGGAATTTGCCCAAGTTTGTTGCTTTAAGACTCCAAAAGAAATAAAAGGTTTACCTTCACATAATGTCAAATTTTCTTCTACAGCCATACATATATTGAATTAAATATTTTCCATGGATTGTTATTCTAATAAAGAATAGAATTATCATGTAAAGAGACATAACGTTTGCCTTTGATATTGCCAGAAAACTATCAATTACTACTAATTGGCAATTTCCCTAAGACTAAATAAGTTTTCTCCACTACCTATAATAGCTCTTTTGTTGGGGTTTAATGTTGAAGTAAAAGGTCATTAGAAATCGTCTATTATTTCAAACCCTAATTGTTAAATGAATTTAAAGCCATGAAGCTATTTTGTGTGTATATATATATATAGAGAGAGAGATGGTTTTCAATTTCCCTAAAAATAATAAGTTTTTACAATATGTATTGAAATTAAAAGTTCTTTTGCTGAATTTATTTTCTTTTATAAAATACATAGTTAAATTTATTTTTGCAAATGAAGATTGAATAACTGCTTCCTATTTATTCAATCGACAAACAGATAGAGAATTTAACATTTATATTATATAAAACTTTCATAAATATGAAGTCACTATTTGTTGTATATATTAGTTGTTTACTTTTAGAAACTTTACATATGTTAATAAATAGATAATACAAAGCTATGTGTCAGAAAAGTGAATTAATAGTATTTATATAAATTCGAACTGCAATCAAATAAAGTTTATCCTACATTTCTAACATTTATTTTTAAAGTAATCTTTATTAAAAAGATCAGTGTATGAATCAGAATATGGAGGCCTTTATAAACAAATTACATTTAAAAAATATGTTGATATAATTTGTCCATTATTCGGGTCTATGCAATAAAATTATTTTGAAAATAAAATAACTTTTGTTATAAGATTAAATTTACTTGAATATATATAGAATACTATTAATCTGAATATTTATTATTCAAAAATTTTTATTATTTAAACCAAATTTCAAAGATTATTTTCAACCTTTTACAATAAATTAATTTTTACAAAGAAAAAGAAAAAAAAGGTTAAATACATATTTATAAATTAATATTATATTTATTTTTTTATTTTTAGCAAAAACCTTTTATTGTACATATATATATATACAATCTTATGTTTTGACTGTCCTGAAATCATCTTCAGAGTCACTTTTATTTTATTTTTTTAAAATAAAAATGGCTCTGAAGGATACTGCAGGACAGTTGAAATTGTATATGAATATAGGTCAATAAAAAGTTTTTGCTAAAAAGTGTTCAAAGTAGTGAATAAATTGCTTTTATATAAGATATTATAGCAAAATGAAGAAAGTGGTGAATTTGGTAATATTTCTGATATTTTAAAGTTTTTTTAGTATAATAAAATAATTTATATCCTATGGATAGTAAAATTATTACATTTTGACTTGCAAGTGTTAAACTTTTTGCAGGCACAACTATTATATCAATTACTTCAGATGGATACATTGATGATTATTATTTATTTTAAGATGAACATGTTTTGTTTTTTACTTACAAATAATAGAAGTGATTGGTGTCAAGATTGTGTATGCAGAAAGTTTAACATTTGTAACTTAAAATATAATAATTTGGAATTGATAAATATTGGACACATGATGGAGACATGTGTAAGATATTGTGATCTGGGTCAACTAAAAAATGCCAGATCAGTTTGAGCTGTACATCTTGGAGATCATTTATCTTTTTCAGACATCTTTATTTATATACTTCAAAAATATATAATAGAGTTAAGTTTTACTTACATCTATAGAAGTTATTGCATATCAAAAAGAAGAAACTAAGTTGTGTTATTTTATGTATTTATATGTCATTTAAAAATGGATTTATTAATCTAGAGACAGTCTGTAGTTTAATAAATGATTAATAGTAATCAATAATATAATTTTATCTTTCTTATTGTATTGCCAAATCCATATAATATTAATATCATCTATGTTCTTTATTACTTTTTACAATGCTTTTTTACAATCCATGACAGTTTTGATCATCCCAGCAATCTTCTTCAGAACTATAACAAACACATTACAAATACTTGAATACAAATATGCATGAACATTAATATTGTAATCATTAATATATTTATTAGAAATGTTTGTTATCAAAAGTATGAGTGCATAAATTTGATACTTGTAAATCAAAGGGTAACAGTTTGGTTTGGATAAATATTGAACAAATGATAAAGACATTTGTAAGAGATTGTGATGTGCACTAATAGATGAGTACTGTTTCCAAACATAAAGCACATCTTTGAGGTCATTTCAGACTTCCTATTTGAAAATTTTAATTATATCTATAATAAAAATAGTAAAATTAATGTTTATTTGCATTTTTAGCAAAATTTTGAGATTACAATGAGAGGCAAAGGATCTAGTTTTAAAATCTGAAAAAATTACAAATCCATATAAACTGGAACTAGGGAATTTGGATTAATGGTATTTTGTGTATTGAAATAAAATATGCATTTTATTTTATTTATTTATTTATTTTTTTCTCATGTGTCATAGCATCAGTCTGGAAGCGAACCCGCTAACCCGGGACAACTGCTTGTAAAGCAGCTATCACTGACCTCTCAACCACCAATGCTTGAATATTTATTTACTATTGTCATTGTTTTCTTGTTTTATAATTTAAAAATATATGTATATTAAATACACTATACTTTTTATCAATATTAATAAAAGTAGATGTAAAAGTAAACTTGTTGTCCAGCATTGGTGGTCGAGAGGTCAGCAACAGCTGCTTTACAAGCAGTTGTCCCGGGTTAGCGTGTTCGCTTCCCGGCTGATGCTATGACACATGAGGAAAAAAAAGTAAAATTGTTTATCTAACTTAGCCTTGTATCAGTGTATGTTGTCTAACTATTAATAAAATTTGTGCAGAATACTTTCAGAAAAGAAAAAAACTGAATTCAAACAGTTTATTTAATATAGACTATTTTTATTCAGTATAGAGATTCCTTATATAAATATTAAGAATGTTTACCACATAGTAAAGTCTATTATACTTTCAAAATGCATCTTTGAAAAATAATCACTGCAATATAAATGTTTCATAGTTTTGCAGTATTTATATTTTGGTTTATTTACTATTTAGTACAAGAAAATAGCCATTGTTTTCAGGTTTGTTAAAAATAATTATTTAAAAACCAGACTTGTAAATTGTAGTAATCAGATTGAGACTCATTTGGTCTGTGAAAAAGTTTGAAGAATAATATTATAATGAGAATTTATTTTTGGCTATAGCCAGTAAAAATCACATCGTTTTATTTATTTATTTTTTTATTCCCCTAACTGATGATAAAAATTATATTTCCATCAATACTCTTTTGTCTTTATTATGAGTTTTTTTATAAGATTCTATCAATACTTATTTACTCAAATAATATTAAATGACTGTGGAGTGGCTATAAAATTTGGAGTTTGTTTATAGCTGTCCATAGTAACCCACTTAACTATCTGACAGAGATCAGTAAACGGATATTTACCTATTCTTAGCTAGAGGATAATACAAATATAGGAAACATTCAAACACTTCACCATATGGTAATTGCTAAACCTGATAATATCTTTGCTTTTCAATGTCCCTCTATGGTAAGTAGATTAGAGAAGTCTTTGTCCTGCAAATGGCTAATTAAAGGTCACTCACACATACATTTATATATAAATGTGTACATGAACTTATGCGTGCAAAAAGTATAAAAATTCATATTGATTTCTTTTTTGTTTTTTATTGTTTTTAATTAGATAATTTCTTTATTCTATATGAATCAGTCTTTGTATAATTAATAAAACCAATTTGGTCTGAAAGAAACTCTTTGATTGAGTATTAATTCAGAAGATAATTCGGTCTTTCCAGCTATGTAATATTCTAAACTTTAAGAGCCACCAAGTAAGAATTTTAATTATTAGAAATTTGCTCCATGTGGAGAGAAAAATGAAGGTATAGATTTTTGCTTCTAAATTAATTTCTGAAAAATCTTATTAGATTTTTAATATTTATTTTTAATCATCGTATCCCAATTATTTTTTGTAGTAGTAATTTTGTTTTAATATTTAATAAACTACTAAAAATGTAAAATATATATAACTTAATTATTTATTTTTGGATTTTATAACTGAAATTCTAGAATTCTGCCAATTGAAAAGTTATAATGAGAAATCATAAATAAACAAAAGAAAACTAGAATAAAAAGAATGAGATTCGGAACATGATATTGTATATGTGTGATCTAATAAAATACAATATACATATAAAATATAGTCTAAATTGAATATAATCACCAAAGAATATTACTGAAAAAAGTTAGATAATAAAAGTAAATCAGTTAAACAAAACAGGTTATGACTTTATTTTTATACACAACTGAATAAAAAAATGTCATTTAATAAATAAGTTTTAATCTGTAAAAATGAAACATTAATGATTTTCAATTGGATGGACGGTTGAAGAGTTGGAGTGTGGAGTAGATTGAAGCCTGCCCATTAAAGTATGAATATTGGCTGTCTTAATATATATCTGAGCACTTATTGCATATATGTGTAGAGATGATAATTTGAACCAACTGATGATTGCTGGTTTAGCATGAAATACTTATATACGGTGATTATTTATCTTTTCTACATATATGTGTTCAAGTGTATCAGTGATATGAGATAAGAGTAGTGAGTTGTGGGTCATATGAAAGTCTGTGTTCATATACCCTATATATTAATGATAGATGTAAATTTTGTATAATTCTAAACTGAGAACAATCAACTCTTTGCACATGTGCTGTTATATGTTATATTAAATCGATGTTGTTTTTATATAAATATGTAGCCCCAATTTGTTTTTAACTGATAAAGAGGCAGTATTTAAAGTACTGCTGAATACAGCTTTCTCCAGAAGCCTTCTGGAGAAAATCAGTGAAGAATAATGCATTGTTCGGGATAATAAATGATGAGATTGAAGATTACATTCCTGAGCATAATTCAATGCCCACATGGTATCCAGTAATATAGATTTGCCATATGAATGATAAATTTTAAATCTGCTTGTAATTTAAGGTTTTCCTATTTCCCTCAGATTTAGGAGCATATCAGGTAAAGATGACCATTATGCTTTGATGCGTTTTTACTGATATGTAGGATAATTCTATAATTTTAATTAGAAATAAAGAATCTATTATGTGTAATTCATAATTATTGATATACAGTAATTTCTTCTTACCCAATTACACTGTTACCATCACATTTTTTATCCTTGCCATTTGCTTTGAAAGTGTGCATGCAGAGATCATCAGTGTTTATGGATAATAGCCTTATATATGCTTTTAACACTTATACATGCAGTATAGACATTTAATCATATATATATACATTCTCATGATATGAATTAAGCTTCAACAAAAATAACAGAAAAATAAAATCATGCAGTTTTGAAGCAATTAATGGAGTAATAAAATGAAAGACTGACTTAAAAATGTGTAGAACTCAAATCTAAATGAGAATTTAATTATTCTCTCTCTCAAAAAAAAGTAATAATAAAACTTTTTTTTCAATATTTTTGGGATTAAAATTGATTATGATAAGAATGAAATGTGAAAAATACAATGCCTAATTGATGTTAAATTTATAAATTTTAAGCAGATTTACCTGTCTGTACATACAATAGCAATCTTTCTCACATGGCTGCACTGTCAATATCTTTATTGTGAGTTAAACATATTAAAATTTAGATAATGAAAATTTCATTTTTTACATTAGCAAATTTACGATTGCAAATATCAGTAAGATGTGAGATAAGAAAATAACTGCCATTATAAAATTATAAGTAAACTCTCATAAAATTTATTAATTTTTAATTTTTGACAATATTGTTTTTTTTCAAACCATGAGTATTGAATCCATAGTTTTTATACTGGAGGTATGTAAGACTTACTGAATAAGAAATGTGTCTGATTGTGTTCTTAAAATATCAAAAATAAATGTTTGTGATATCTAACTTTAATTAATGAATATAAAACAAACTCTGCCATTGGTCAGAATTATTAACTATATAGGGATATATATTTATAATGATAGATTCAATCACATTTAGTAAACTGAAGTAAAAATCTGTTGATCTTATGATTTTACAATATCATTTTAGAGTCTTACTAAATAAATAAATGATTGATTGCTTGGGAATTCATAAAAAAGTCAAGCACTAGAAGTAAGAGATCTGGAGCCTTGATTTATGGACCTTGAACCCAGCATCTTTATCACTGCATTAGGTATGGGTATGGATCAGCAGCTCAAGAGATGTGAATCATTGTTCCAGTTCTATTGCTTCTGATGCTCAAATTTCTTACAAATTCCTGGTCAATTATTTTTAAGACAAAAATATGTTAGTGAGATCATAAGATCAGTCAGTATCTTCTCCAGTGTGGTGAATATGATGCAATTGAATCTACCATTATGAAAGCATATTTTTTTTGAATTGGACATGTGAAGTGAATAAACAATTACAGGCATTGCAAAAAAATTTTTATGGTTTTATCATAGTTTTCATACTAAAAGTAGATCTTGTGTTTATAGTAAGAATTATTTTAAAGGATCTCTAAAGACATTACAATATTAATTGCTCTCATCAGAATAATATGTCTAATAATAGAATATAATTATGAGCTATAAATACCCAAGGTATTACAATTTTTAAAAGTAACAGTGTTGCAAGATATGAAACTGACTTGGTTACACATGTAGATATGTTCATGTTTTATGCTTGTTTTATGCAATAATCTTTAGCTTTTTCTCCTTTTTTTGTCTTGAGTGTAGAGTAATAACACTTATTTACATGTAGATGTTAATGATGTTGATAATATTAGATAGAATGCACAAAGTCTGAGACCCCATGTGAGTCATAAATCAAGACCATAAAAGTCATAAGTCAAGAATGGTTTAGAAGGGACAAATAATTGTTATAAAATAATATTCAGTGTTTGACTATGTTCATTAAATAATGAACAATATGCATTACTGTCAGAATAATTCCAATCTGTGAGCTACTATTCTGAATATGATTCAGTAACACTTCTTTTTCAAATGAATCTTAGATTTATAGCTAATTCCTCTACCATTCAATGAACTGTAGACACTTATTATTTGATTGTCCTGTTTGTACTATTGTTTTTATTTATATTATTGTTGCTTCATTGATCAAATGTGCTGTATTCTGAATCCAGTCTACAGAGAGATATACCTTGGACAAGACCATTGTTGAACGTAATTTTAAGACAAGTCCAAGACAAAAAGAATGAAATAGAGCTTCTCAACAGTACTGTAGTTGTTTATATGTTGCATTGCTTTGAGCAGTTTTACCCATAGCTTTGCAACATTAAAAAAAAGACTATTCTGAAGCATCTCAAAACTGATTTTCTTAATTTAATAAACAAAAATAGTTGCAGGTAAGATACTTTTGTGAATTAGGCTTTATTATATTTACAACTGGCATAGAAGTATATATTTTAATTTTAATAAGTACCAATTTTATAAGCCTGAATAGCAAAATTAGATGTAATCAAAAACCCAATGCTTTCTATTATTATGGGAATGTATTAAAACCTCAGATAAGGCAAATAGAAAATATTAAGCTCTTCATAAAATTAAATATTTATTGTAAAATATTGTTTTACCATAATTCCTAAAATGTTTTCATTACCAATGATTTATTCTTATGAAACAAATATAGATGAATACCTATTAATCAAACACATGTATTTATATTAATACTATCTTGATACTCTTATTAAAATGATTTCAGATATATGAAGAATTTTATTTCTCTTTATTCTACTAATTAATTTTTGGCAGTGTATTTATCTTTTTGAAGTTCGATAAGTACAAAACATAGAACATCAATATTAAATAAGCAAGAGTTTAAATATATATCAAAAAAGTTTCACTTTTTTTGGTCATTAAAAGAATAATTTATTCACTAATAACAAACTAATGTTTATTAAAGCACTGAGCAATGTAAAATCAATATTCAACAGGTTTGTGTCATTTAAAACTAAGTTTTAAGATTAAGCTCATATTCATGACAATTTTTTCTGTATTCTAAATATTAAAAGATAAACAATTGATGCTTCAAATATATTTACCATGGATACATTGTAGTAAATCATATTTTTTTCTCATGCATTATAGCATCAGCCGGGAAGCGAACCTGCTAACCCAGGAAAACTGCTTGAAAGGCAGCTGTTGCTGATCTCTCAACCATCAATGCTTGATTTGGTAAATTAATATGGAAAATAGTGAGTTATCCATTAAAATTTAAACTTTAATATATTTGAATATTAAAACAATAGCAAATTCTCAATACAGTAGTGCCATCCAGAAGCCATAGTAATCCATGGATGCAAGTTAGAGTTGTGCATAAAATACCTATCTAGTGCCTACTCATCCAATATCTTCATCCATTGATTACTTGCACTGGGTGGCATTACTATATAGAGAGTTTGTTGCTGTTTTTGCAGCTTGTGTAAGTATAGGAATTATTGATCATGTGAATAATAAAACAAATAAACTTATTTTAATGTTACTTTTATTTTACATTTAAGCTAAATAAAAAAACAGTCATTCTAAAATTAAAAAAGAGTTATTTTTGAACAGTGAAAATTAATAGAAGATCTATTAGTAAGCAGGAAATATCACTAAAAATTTCATTAATGCAATTGAAATCTAACAATTATTTGCAATTATATGAATGCTTCTTAGAAAATATATCTTGCATATTAAGTATAACCTTAATGCATTATAATTACAGAGTACCTCTTTCAAAGGCAGATGTTATATTTAAATGCATTAATGTTATATTTTTGATTTTTTTTTCTTGTAAAAAGTATTTACATAATAGTGTATAAATTATTAGTATATATAAATAAAATTGATACTAAGAAGATTTTTACACAAAATTTTCCATAATTATCAATTAGTAGGAAAAGTTTTTATATTACTCAAAGGATTCTGTTCTTGTGGTTACTAAGAAAATAATTTATACTTTTAAAACTAATTCTATGGGAAATTTCTCAGGACATTAGAGCACCTTAATGGCACATTATGTATTTAGCAATTATTCCAATTTGAGATATATTTTTTAGTTAAAAATTATCCAGGAACTTTTAGTTGTACATCCTTCAAAACATGTGTACTCTCTCAAAGTTTGACAAGTTAATATTTGTGGAAACAGTGTAAATGCAATCTTAGAACTAAATTGAAATATTGTCTAGAATATATTGTTTTAAATATAGGTGTCTGTTTGTATTTTAAATATACACAAATAGAACTTAAAAATAATTTATAATTAAAAATATTCAAATAGGAAACATTATATATGATAAAAAAAGTTGATTATTAAACAAAAATGTTTATGAACAAAATTTTTCTAGGCTCTTTTAATCAAGATGGTACTATTATTTGTATTCAAAATGTATCAAAACACAATATTATAACGTCATCAATGTTAGAGGACATTTGAGAATTCTATTATATGATATGTGCAATACTTATATTTACAAATTTTGATTCATGGTCATAATTGGGTAAATAAATTTGTGTTAAATAAATCCAGGTCCATCTATGTTATGTGAACATATTTGAAGTTGGCATTCGACTTTATCATTTACCCTGTTTATCATCACAATGTTTTTAGTAACTTCTTATTAAAAATTAAATTGTTGACAATATATGACTATGTGTGGGAGGGTGTTTAGTGTGCGTGTGTGAATGCAATCAAAAAGTGAGGTGTTTATCCTTACAATAATTAATATTTTTTTCTACAGTACAGGCTTTTTCATACCTGCACTTCTGTGTGTAATATATAGGGGTTTGAACTCAGACTTTCACATTACCCTCAAACATCCATGCAAAATCATACCACTGACACACTTGATCACACAAATGTAAGATAAATAATCACCAATATATATATTTCGTGCTAAACCAGCATTCGTCAGTTGGTCCAGATTATAATTTCCACACATATATAATCAAAGCTCAGCTTATATTAAGAATGTAAATTAATCTTTTTAAAGCTGTTATCAAAGTAGTCAAAAACTTATTGAAATCTTATTAATAACTTATTTTCAATGAAAACACATTGTATTATAAATTTTTGCTTAAGTTTTGGAGAGGAAGTGACATTTTTGCTGCGAAATAAAGCTAATATAATGTACATTTATATAATGTATTCTAAATACTGCATCTCTAAAATAAATGAATTTAATTTAGAAAGGTAAATTTTTAACCAATTTAAAAACTATTATAAATATTTATATTTAATTTCATTATAAAAAAGATAATTGCTCCCTATATTATCAGTTTATTAAATTGGTCAATAAATGTGGTTTTAATTTCTCCTTATTTGTAAAAATGAAAATACTTAATTGTAAATTATTAGAGAAAAAATATAGTTAGTAATAAATTTGGCTGAACGTTTTCGAGGAACCGTGCCTCATACTCATAGCCTTCGTGAAAATGTACTTGATATATGTAAATGAACAGACTTCATTAAAATCTTCCTTGGAATATCATCAATATTTTAAAAACAAAAAGAATAAGCCTGATTATTATCACTTTCCTTATTGTCCTGTTATCTTGATATCTGCTTTAATATTATTACTACTGGAATATTTGATTTTGTTTTTAAAAATCTACTTTATTCTTCATAGGTAACATCATTTGGATATTCTTTCTTATAATACACCATCATCCTATCATTTAATAAATTTATCAGCTTTGCAAGCTAATTGGAAAACTTCTGCCCTTAGTTTTTTCAATTGTAATTAACATTTCTGGATATTTTAATGACTCTATTCTTTAGTAGAATCAAATGAATGCAAGATAGAATTGTCAAAGAGGATTCTGAATTTTATTAGGTTTTATAAACAATGAGGATTGCCAATTCCTCAACAAGCTTTATGATAAATGCTTATCCAGAGCCAGCACTTAAAATATCTCTGTCAGGACCCCTCCCCCAAACCCCTGACCATGGTTTCATGCTTTGGCACTCCTCAAAGAGGTGCCAGGATAGGTTCAGACACTAGATCTACTCTGGCATCTCTCTGAGAAATGCCAAAGCATGAAACCATGATCAGGGGTTGGGGGGGGGGGTCCTGACAGATATTTTAAGTGCTGGCTCTGGCTAAGCATTTATCATAAAGCTTGTTGAGGAATTGGCAATCCTCATTGTTTATAACTTACAAGCTTAAGAGAATAGGGTCATGTGATCTATGACTTATTTTGATTATTAGGCATTATATTTCTTCTAATGCAAGAATTGTTAATGTCATTATTAAAGGCAGCCTTTTTTCTTACTATTATGTTCTCTATTAACAATTGAACTATATCCAGGTTTAATAGAACTACTTTTTTTATATGTTTCTGGAAGAAAAAAACATGCAAAATCATAGAAAACCTATTCACTGCAATAAACTTGGCATGAGATTTGTTTCTGAATTATTTAATGTAAAATTCTTTTAGTGGTTGAATTAAATTTAAACATAGTTTTACCATCACATTATCTCTTACTGAAGTTGAATCTAATATAAATATCCATTTCCTTTGTTGTCTACCATTAGCTTCAATGGGATTATACATAATGGGTTAATTGCCTTAATGTGACATAATGCATATATTATTAAAACAAATCTCTTTTGCTGAAAGTTGATACATAGATTCATCTTTTATAAATATTTGAATCAAATATATTTTGTGTGTTTTTTAACTATTACTTATTTAAATGACTTTTGTGAGCTACAAAAACCTTTAAATGCTTATAAACCTCACTGGCATTTATTTTTTTAATAAATTAGAGAATATTTTAATTCTTTACCTTATTTGATTTTAACTCGTAAGGAAAAAAAATCAAGCCATTGTTTGCCCCTTTGTTTTCTAAGGATAATTTAATATGTTAAATTCAGTCAAAAAATCCATGCCATCCGAAACTTCTATTATCAATGGTGAAAGATTTTTATTAAATTGTAAAATAGCTACTAAAAATAAGTTGTTACATTTTTACTTACAACTGTCAAATTCACTCCACTCACAACTTTGACACCATCCACCTCAGATAAATACAATAATTATTATTACTAATCATTTACTAAACTAGAGATTATCTCTAGCACAGATATAAACTATAAACCTCAGTTAAAGATTAATATATCTGATAAATATTCAATAGACACTGTGGCCAAAAAGCCTTATATACCATAAGTGGTGATTAAGCTATCTAGATTTGTTATTTTCTTAGAGTCATGATAATGCGTGTAAAACATAAATAATTTATATAGTGATTTCAATTAACTTAAAAAATAACTTATGACTACTAATCAGAGTACTCCCCCTCCATCTGATAAAATTTTGAAAATATGATAAACTATAATTTTAATTAACCACTAAACATCTTATGGTCACTGTTCCTTATGCTTATACAAGCTGTTTATACAGAGGAGAAACTCTCCATACAATAGTGCCACTCAGTGCAAGCCAGAGTAATCAATGGATGCAAGAAAGTTTGTGCATAAAATCTCTATCTAGTGTTTACTCATCCTATATCCCTAGACTAATTTCTAGTGCTAGATAGGGTTTTATGATAAACCTTGCATCCATTGATTACTCTGGCTTGCACTGAGTGTTGCTACTGTATAGATAATTTAGCCTCAGTGTAAACAGCTTGTGTAAGCATAAAGAATGATGATCATGTGATGTTTAGTGGTTTGATATCAATCCTGCTCAATAGGATTATAGTGACTGTAGTTATTAAAGAACCAAAGATACCAAAAAGTATAGATGCTGAACTGAGTTTAGATCTATATGATTATACAAGTTATTGAGTTTGAATTGAAATTATTATTGTGCTTTCATTTTGGACTCAAAGCTTTATAGTTACTAATAAGATAAAAAGTGGCTGCTGGAGAGTTGCATTAGATTGCAAGATCTAGGTGTAGTGCTCTCAGATCAAAGGCTCCTCACTGATGAGAGCCACAAGCTAAAAACTATTCTGGGAATATTGGATGAGTAGGCACTAGATAGAGGTTTTAGGTACAAACCTTCTTGCATCCATTGATTATTCTGGCTCACACTGAGTGCCTCTACTGTATGGAGTGTTTAGCCTTTTTATAATTCTAATTCCTAGTCAATAAATTATGCTTTAATTAGCAATTACAAAGCAGTCTGCAATATCTCAACACACGCATCAAACTGCCTGCTAATCAAATTTTACTTCTTTATCCTTTTCCAAAGATTTAAACCAACCACTTTTATATAACGTAACCAGTATACTGTTGTTGGGTGGTTTTTTTTTTGTAAATTAATCTGTTGTGTTTATCTGAAGTTATTGGAGTCAAAGTGCGAGTATAAAAAGTTTGACACCTATAAATGACCCTTGTAAATCAAAGTGTAATGAATTTTGTCTAAAATGATTGGGGTGATCATTGTATTTAACAATATATACATTTAGAAATAAATGCTTTCTCTTTCTGAATCCAACATTGGAGAAATCTCAATAATTGAGTTCTTAATTATATAGCAAATCATATTACATATGAGCATCAAACTTCCAGTTCTTGAAGCTGTTAATAAGTTAAATAAGACTGGTAAAATGAGGACATATGGAATTGCATAAATGAATTTTTAATATTATTAGCCTTAACATTGATAAATCTAGAAACTCTAATAATAAAATATATTAAGTTAGTCCTTGGAGATAATCCAATACTGTATATATATTTTGTAAATTACCTTTTCATAAAAGTTTATATTCACCTCCCAAACTTTATTCCACTGCAGGCTCAACTTGAAAATTTTTGAATATATAAGGTAATTTTACAACTTACTACAACCTTTTTTTTTCTCATGTGTCATAGCATCAGCCGGGAAGCGAACCTGCAACCCGGGACAACTGCTTGTAAAGCAGCTATCTCTGACCTCTCGACCACCAATGCCTGACTACAACTTTTTTGTATCATATTTTTAAACTCTTCCGATTATTTCTTTAATAGAAAACATAATGACATTATCACAGTGCTAATGCATAAGTAAACCAATAGAATATCTGTACTACCTAATTGTAATGTTTTTTTGAAAACAAAATGCTGATATTCTATTGGTCTAATTGTGATGGCTGTGGTGGTATAAT
Source organism: Epiperipatus broadwayi (assembly GCA_028023455.1). Lineage (NCBI taxonomy): Eukaryota > Metazoa > Onychophora > Udeonychophora > Euonychophora > Peripatidae > Epiperipatus > Epiperipatus broadwayi. Next base: position 150,806 of record JAQFVV010000755.1, on the reverse strand, counting down.
TTTCATACAGTAATCAACTTAATATATATTTATGTATTGATAAATAAACATATATATATAAACAGTTTCTAGTATTCTAATTAATCAAAACTTTCCTGATTTTTCATCATAGATTCTTTAAAATGTTTTTTTAATAATAATAATATATTTAGTAAATTAGTAATTGTATTTGTGAAAACATTTAGGGGACTCTTAATAACTCTCAAAATTAACTACAGAATTTTATCCAAATTCTGCTTTTATTGAATTGTTTGAGAATGAGCTTTTTTATTGTTGTTAATAATTAGTATGGCTGCATTTGGAACTTTTTTATTGTTAGAAATAGTGTTTCTTTGTTTTTTCAAATAATAAAAGTAACTGAACTGCTGCTATTCATAAATCGACTCACTTATAAATAAAGCTATTTTTATTATAAAGTGAATAAAAACTTTTCCATATTTTATGCAAGAGTGGTATAGTATAAGGTAATGAGCTGTCATGGGTAGGAAGATTCAAGGGTTTGATATTTCTCACTCATATAAATAGTGATAGTTGTTCCCAAATTGCATGAAAAATGACAGGAGGTATGCTGAATTTCTGAGCTTGTGAATGGGTATATTATGGTAGCATTTGGATAAAGAATGGACTAAATAAAAGCCAAATAATTTTAAAATTATAGATATAAAATATTATATATTTATTATTAATTTTCATGTATATGCATATATATATAATGTTTTATATTCATACTTTATATTAAATATTTATAATATATAGGGTACCCTATATATTACATATATAGACACAGGTATATTATAAGCCTGTGTTTCAGTTATTAAATATTTATATATAATTCTTAAATAAAATATGAAAAATATTAAAATATTCATTTAGAGTGGTTTCAATAATTTTTTCAGCTTGAAGCTTTTTGTATACTTATTTGAGAGCAAACCACCATATTTCTTTACTCTACATAATTAATCATATCCATATCTTGAAATGAATAGGATAAATTCATTAGACAAACTCTCAATTTACAGTAAATCCAATTATTGAAGACTCAGATAATTGGCTCTTAAAGCAACTAAGCATCGCATAATCACCATTCATTACGCTTACCTAAGCTAGTGGCACTTCTGTATGGAGAGTTTTGCCTTTATGTTTAGTTTGTGATAGTGGAATTTGTCACTAAGTTTTGAACTTTGAAAGGATTAATGATAAACACAGGTCTTATAAATGTTCTACTGCTTTAACATTGTCATATATGATATGTAAACTAGTTGTTATTAAAGTTCCCATTATTAAAAATACCACTTCCTTTGTTAATTTTTTTAAATCTGGACAATTGACATCATTTATATTGATCAGCATAGCACCCATATTGTCTTCTAGATTTACTTTATTCTGTCCAGGTTTTCCAACATATATTATTTGCATTTATTAAAACTGCAATGTTGAAAGACTGATTTTATTTGCTTCCCATCTAGGTTGTATTGCTAGCTTTATTTATATGTTTACTGTTGTTATCTAATGGTGTATCTATTATTTTTACTGAAATTCTTTTTATAAACTTTCTTAGCTTTTTAACATAATTTTATACCAAAATTGATATCACACTCAATTTTGTCTTTCTGTACTATTTATGCTTTTGAAAACACACATTTTATATTTTGCCACTTTTTCCAAAAGAATGGCTGTCATTTTTTTAATATTGTAATTTTACTCTAACAAATTTAGTTTAGTAATTTTAAACATACCTTTATTCATATGTTTAATCTTAAATAATATTTCAATATTTAAAATAAATGAAAATTAAAATGAACTTAAAATAATTCAATAATTCGACAGTGTAACCATTTGTATTTGAGTGATTACTTAACAATCTTTCTATTTATATCTGATTTTACTAAAATACATAATAAACTACTTTCGTTTATATATCTATTCAAAAAAACCAGCTTGGTTTCAAAATATGTGATATGTAAAAAAAGAAAAAAAAACAGTAAAACTGATCTTTTAGGAATAGTATCTTTGATCATTAAGAAAACCAATTTGATAGAAATTAATTGTAGAAAATTACTCATATATATATATTTTTTTTTTCATGCGTAAATATTTTAATGACAATTGATTTCATTTGTTTGTAGAAATGTTAATAAAATTTATTATACATATAAACTTTTTATTTTTTTAGACATCTGCTAATGCTTCTATAAAACTTCATGCTTCAATGTTCAGGAAAGTTCTTCGCTCACCTATAAGTTTTTTTGACACAAATCCTCTAGGAAGAATTCTTAATCGCTTCTCTGGTGATCTGGGACAAGGTAATATTACAATTTTAAAAACTAAAATGATCTTATTTTAAAAATATTCAATATTTTTAAAATAATAGTTTAAAAAGTATTCTGAACTGTATAATTATATAAAGGAAAATTAAAAATAAATATAATTTGCTATTAACAGAAATTACTTTATAAGAGTTGTTTGATCTGTCAAGCATTGGTGGTCGAGAGGTCAGCTGGTTCGCTTTCCGGCTGATGCTGGACACATCAGAGAAAAAAAAAGAGTTTTTTGGTCTGTGGGTGCTTAAATATGAATTTTCTTTTTTAAATTAATATAATATTTTCTAATCAGATTACTTTGGACAAGTATTATCTTACTTGTTAAAGTTTACAGGGAAAGTTATAGCATGGAATGCAATCCAGAGAAAAATTAGAAGTAAATAAAATATTTAAATCGGGTAAAACAAGTATTAAAGAGGTAAAAGATAGTTATATATTTGTCTTAGAAACATTTTTTTTTCATATGTCAAATGCGTTGACCGGGAAGCGAACCCGGGCCAGCTGCTTGGAAGGCAGCTATGCTAACCACCAGGCCACCAACGCCTGACAAGCATTTTTTTATCCTTTAATGATAACAAAAAAACATGTGGATTACAAAACTAGTATAGAACTTTAACATATTTGCGCTGATAAATAATGTTAAAATTAGATATATTTCTTTTTGGTATTGGTAAAGCATATAAAACTGTTTTTAAATAATCCACTGTAGATCCTCTCTAAAACAGAAACAGGTATTTCTCATCATCATTTATCAAAGATGAGAATTTTAACAACTTTTAATTTTTGTTTTATTCTTCAGCTAAGAATAATTAGATACTCATTGATTGATTATATATGTTCCGGCTACTTGGAAAAAAAAAAATGTTTGGAAGCTTGAAAAAACAGCAGTTTTATTTACTTGGCTAGATTTGATCTCTATGCCTTTAATTTTTGATTTATTTATTTTTTACATTTTTATTCATTTACTGATATGGTTTCATTACTTATATATCTGTCTATGTAAATACAATCCATATTCTGTGTGTATTAAAAGAAATTAGCAAGATATGATGAAATGAATCACATTTATAGTTCAATGTGCTGTCTTAACCAATTGTTTAATATATTTCAAATTGAAAAATTTATTTTTTCCTTGGGTTAATGAACGTTTAATTCTACTATTTTTTATTTATATACAGCTTTTTTATTATTAAAAATTTTAAATACTGTAATTTTAAGAAGTTACAATTGTTATTATGAATATTATATATTGAATATTATTTTGCATGAGAAAAAATATAATATTCATATTTGATTTTTTTATAGCTAACATTTCTTTATTATTTGTCTTAATATTTCAACCTCCAGCAGTAAATACCTCTGATAAATTCTTATAAAGTTTTATGCCCTACATGTAAATAAAGATCCTAAACATATAATAATAATTATACTGACTGTTATGTATCTGTTTCTTATTTTTAAACTAATAACATTTAAATAAACATTCCCCTAAGAATAAAAACTAATGATATTCACAACTAGAAAAGAAAATGGTTGTCTTTTCAAAGCTTTTTTAGTACTGATGTCATCACTTCTGTTGTTTTTGTTTTTTTTTCAAATATGATATCTCTCTGTCCGCTCATAAATCTTGCTGTAAAATGTTCCCTTTCTAATTTCTCTATCCTTTTTTAAAATTATTTTTGTAGCCCTCTTCTTCTTGTTCTATTATTAAAACAGGCAAAACTTTGCATATAGTAGTGCCACTCTGTGCAAGTCAGAGTAATCAATGGATGTCAGAAAGCTTGCACTGAGTGACGCTACGGTATGGAGAGTTTTACCTTTTTTAATAACAGTTATGAGCAAGCATAAGAAATGGTGAGCATATGATGTTTCTTCTTTTCTGATGATATCCAGTTAATTAAATGTTTGATGATCTTTCCAATACATCTTCTGCATATGTCCTTACTATTCCAATCGGCTTGTTCTGATACCATGTATTATAATGTGTTTAGTGTTCACTATTTCTTAAATTGTTTTTACTGTTTATGCAGTCTCTTCATGACATTCCTACAGGTCTTTGCCAATAATCAATTTCCGTAGTGATCAATTTATTTTCTGTTGTTTTTTTTTAAAATAGATAATGAAGATGAGTCATTGGTTGAAAACTTATTATTGAATATTATGAGAAATAACAACAGTTTATATATCTGAGTAAATTATCTGCCAAAAAAACAAGGGCAAGCAGTATGCCTTTGGAATAAATTACTATTTTTTATATAGACTAATCTTGTTTAAAAAAAAAAAAAAGTATTAAACTTACTTAAGAGAACATAAATTTTTATATTTAATTAAATTATTATCAACTAATGGTATTATCTTAATCAACTTTATATATACACAGTAAAGCATCTATTTTTCATCCTCTCTACTTTTTCATTCCATATTTATCTCTTTCTTTAATCTACGCAGTTTTTTGTTCTTTTTTTACAGCTTCTTGACAAAAGATGGATGGAGTTTTTACTTTATATACAGTTTATTAAAAGTTTATGTATATATTAACTACTGCTTAAGACTTTCAATGCATTCATAAATAATTTTTTATAACTATTTAATCTATATGTGGTTTATAATATCATTAAACACAATTGGTTTTGTAAAAATATGCTTTTCAAAAGAACTCTGATATATTTAGTAAATCATTCACATCAAAATAACATTATTTTAAAATAAAAATACAAAAATCTTAAAGCTGTTTTAACATCAAATATCATTAACAATCAATCTAATAATGTAGTTTTTTTATGCAAGTCAAATTTTCTCAATAACTTCATCATAATACAATGACATTTATTGAATGTCTTAAATCTTAGCAGTCTTTGAATGTTTTTTTTAATTATGTAAATATATATATATTGTAATTTACAGTTTGAAACCTGTTCAAAAGGCTACCAACCAATCTATTTTAAAAAGTACATATACCATATTAGATATTTTTTCAATCTTTTACATGTCAGATTTTTTCTACAGTTGAATTCATATATAGGTCCAAAGTCAGTATTTGTCTGCTTTTTCAAATTAAAATAAAACATAGAATTAATTACTTAAATTACACATTTATTTTCAAAATTGCAAACAAACTGTTTCAGAGTAAGTGGTGTTAATCTAAAGCAGTGGTATTCAATCTATGGGTCATGATCCCAAACAGGGTCACAAAAATTTACCTTGGGGTCACAAGATGGATGAAAAAATTGTAAATAATATTAATTGATTACATCATTGACAAAAATTTTTGAGAAAAAATATTAATTTTTAAAATGTGAAATTTTATTAAATTTTAGAAGATTATTCTATTTTAAAAATGATGATGTCAGAGAGATAGAGGCTTGGATATGTCTCAGATGACATCTTGTAACATCACTTTTGGCAAATCACATGACTTGGCAAATTAGAATTAGATTATTGATTTTTTAAATTTTGGGTCAGCATGTTACCTCGATGTTCCATGCGGGGTCATACTGCTAAAATGTTTGAATACCACTGATCTAAAGCATACTTTTGCTAGAACTGTAAAATATTTTAAAATCCATAGTGCCATGATGGTACTATGAACCTTGAATCATATAAATTTTACCAAATGTATTTTTGTTACCAACAGCATATGTGTAATTTAATATAAACAGACAATAACAATACACCTTCTCATATACTTTACGCAATTTAAATATAATACTTTATTATTTTACACTTCTAAAACAACTAAACTGTGAGTATCAACTGTCAGAAGACTTTTTCAGAGCTTGATATTTTTTTTTTCATTTTAAATAATGGAAGGAACTCTAAAGAAAATTATCAGATACTTGAAACTATCATCACTTTTTGGAGATGTGGAATTATTAAATATTGTACTTTCATAGTATAAAGTACTTATATTGTCACTATTGTTTGTTTATATTAATGCTTATATATTCAATGCAAACAAGTTAGTGAAAGGAAATGAAAATATATAACAACTGTAAACTTAACAATAATGTTGCTGAGACTGTATGTAAATGGAGAAAATTACTTCTCAAATTAACAACTAAATCAAACAGTTTCCAGTGTTTACTAAGTATGAAATCTGGTAGAAAATGAATTTCTTTAATAAACAAAAAAAAAAATGCTCATACCAAGCTTTAATTATAGTATTAATAATTTGAACAACTCTGATCTTTGCTTGTCACAATAATTACTGTAAATTCCTTTCAATTGTCATATGATAGTATATGAATTAAATCACGGCCTACAACATTTTGGGGTCAGGGTTTTCAGCCATTTTAATTCTCTACGAACTAAAAAGAAGTATAATAATCTAAAAGCAAATTTTGATTTACTAAGTCAAAATTTAGTAGCGAATGCACTTTCTTTTTTTACTCTAAATGTAAATATTTCATTGTATTATTATGAAAAGAACTTTTGGTATGATGATTAATAATGGATCCTCATGTCATGATTATATCTTATATTTGAAGTCCAAGCATTGTGAATCTTGAAATTTTTTTCAGATCACAAAACAAACTTAACATTTTTCTTTTAATAGGTAGCTCTTAAACAATTCATATAGCCAATCAGTAGTAGTCTATTAATGATATTTACCTGTTGTTAATTAGAGAGCGAAACACTCCAGATGAATCTGGTTTAACTATTATTGAAGCACCATTTGTAAATAATAATAGTAATAACAACAATAATAATACCACTATCACTAATAATAATAATAGTGATAATGATGATGATCATGCAATTGCAATATGATGCAGCTTCATTGCTGGTTGGAAGAGATGCTTACTCTTATGGATGCTGAAGTCGTAGTTATTTTTAATGTTATGGAAATAAATAATAAATATTAAGTTTCTTCTTAGTATAAGTAATACAGTAGTGAAATTATTGTTAAAATTATTGTAAAAATGAAATAGAAAACTATTGATTGATTCATTTAATAAACAAAAATATTTGTATTTTTGATTTATTTGAATTGATATTTGATATTATTTTTTATATTTTAAATTAATACTAAAATTAAACATTGCTTAGTAAGAGAAGTCTGTAAGATAAGTTTCCGATATATTTAAATAATAGTTACAAAAGTCGTTCATAGATGGTAGCAAAAACCAATATTTATTCTCTTATTTTTTTTTAAGAACTGCAACGTTTTAGTTTTAAAGTTATTTGGTCAAAGTATCACAAAGTTATATTTTAAACATTACGAAGCTTTTAATAGATTGTAATATATGATACTAATAAAAAAAATGGAGTTAACTCATTACAATACTATGAATAAGACCAAATTCTAGATAACCATGAAAATATCTATAGGTGCGTGGGTTTGGTTTCTAATTTTAATATTACATAATTTGTTTTGAAAGAGTATTTTATATTTATGAGATTAAAAATCAGACATCTTATTAACCCAAATGTAAAAAGAATAAGATGATGCTTCTTATTTTGGGGAAAAAACCTCTGCGTAAGATTACTTAGTAATTGTGAATATGGGTGAATGATGTCAGTGATAAAAGTGCGAAATGTTTGGAGAGATCAAGATGTGTTCCCTGATTTCTTCATCTGTAGACCCAGAGCACTCATCGGGTATATATATTTGTAAAGTGCATTTTGTAGGAAAGAAAAATATTGATGGAGAGAGTTTTGACAATTGATTTTAATTTAAAAGTTCAGATACATGGTTTCAGGTAACAATATTTTAATTTTCATATATGATACTGTTTTTATTGGATTTAAAAATTAAATTTTAAAAAACAACTAAGATTTATATAACTTGAGATATTTTGTAATGAATCTATATAAAATATTTAGTTTATAGTATTTATTTTTCAATTAAAATAATAACCTGCGTAACTCTCCTTCCCCTCTCCCCTGCATCCTACTAAAACATTTAAACAATGTAATTTAGCTAAATAATGCTCAAATTTAAAAAAAAAGTTCTGATTGATTTTTAAGATGAGATAGTAATATAAACGATGAAAAACTTAAAATCGTCATTTAATACTAAAAACAATGTCACCGATGTGAAACAGCTTTTAATAAAGCCAATATTTTATTTTTATTATTTTGGAAAAAAATAGAATTGTTTAAAGTGGCATAATATTTGTATATGATTTTTATTGCCAATTTTTCCTGCGCAATAGAGACCTCTATCATCAAATTTTACAACTAAGGAATTGATTCGCGTTGTTAAAATTACCATATTATGATAACTATTTATTTTAGATAATTAATATTTTTTCCCTAAATAAAAATATGTATTTTTTTCATTTTTGATGTCATTAAGAGATAGAAACTTATAGATCAAAGTGATTTAATGTTGTGATAAAGTGGCAGACGCTGGATCTTAAACTTGTAGCTGAACTTTTCATGAATTCTCGAGCTATGAAACTATTTAATTATCTATTTTTAATAAAAATAACTGATATAAGTTTATGTATTTCTAATTAACAGTTTAACAAACAAAGAAAGAGAAACTTCCACTATAAACTATTTAGAAATATATATGTGTGTGTGTGTAAAACTGTCAGTGTGCGTTGTCTTAGTGTGGTCGCTGAAGGATGGATAACGGGCAAACCGATATTCGGATGAAATGAGTGGGTAATAGACTTATTGAATATTTATAAAGACACGTTATGGGCGTAGATAACTATACATTATATAAATATAGTAATTAAATTTACATCAACTATAAACTATCTACAAATATTTTTACGTTGATCATTCTTACTATATATTTTTAAAAGCTTAACATAGCTGTGAAGTGACATGCTATATATATATGTTTATTAATTTGCCACAGATAAAAAAGGTTTTCATATGATTTTTTAAGAGAAAACGTAATGTATATAACTGATAGTAAAAAAAATTATGTAAAGCATCCAAGATAAACAAACCAAATTATCTCATTAAGATCGGTTGTACATTATTCAAAACTACTAACATTTTTAAAGAAATAAATGAAACCATGAAGCTACTCTATCTAGTTTTAAAGATATTTCTTACTGCTCTACTTTATAAAAATAAAATGATAGGACAGATTGCCGCAATATCATAGATATTTGCAATAGCAAAGTAATTTTTTAAAATTTTATTGAATATATTATTTTCGGTCATAAGTAAATGGTTTTAAAAATAAAGATGCATTATAAATTTGGTTTTTATGTCAGAAAATTCAAGAAAAGTTTAATGAACAAAGTATAATTAATATATTGTTTTTATTGGTTTACTTAAGGCAGAATTAATGCAGAAGATTTGTGTTAATGTTTGAAAATATTCCGTTTTTTTTTTTTTTTTTTTACCTATGTCAAATGCATTGACCGGGAAGCGAACCGGGGTCATCTGCTTGGTAGGAAGCTATGCTAACCGCTAGGCCACCAACGCTAGTTGTTTGCGGGAATTTATTAATATTATATTGCTGCTGTATAATGGTATTATTATTACTAATAATAATATTATCTAAGTTTTTGAAATAAAATCTGGTGTCAAATAGAATTAGTTACTCGTTCTATTTTGATGATAACTGACTTTAGACAGTTTATAAGCAATTAATAAAGCTGGCAGCAAAATGCAATTAGATTGGATGCATTAGGTTTTAATTTTAACTGATTAAAAATTAAACTTTATTCCTTTCACTTCTAGGTTTATCCTATGTTTACATACTATGTCTGGATTTCAAAGACTGGTCTATGGAATGTTAATATTTTGAATGCAATCTATAATGATTTTGGTCTAGTAGTGTGTTTTCAAAGAACTCAGGTGGTTTATCATCCACTAATGGCGGAAAAAAACTTTCCAAAATTTTTGTCCTGGATCATGGATTTAGATATTGATGTGTAGTTTAGACTTATTAAGTTCTTGATGCTTTAAACAAGTTTTTAAAAATAGAGTATATTATCAGAATGATATAAATGATTTACCTAAATTAGTTGTATGTAGGGTTGTAATGGATTTGAACATTTCCCCCTATTGATGTAATAAAAAAATAATAAAAAGGCTTCATTTAAAGAATTTCTTTAATATTTCAAAAATATAACAATAAGATCTTAAGGTCAGTCAGCATATTCTTTGGCTCTTTTGATGTGAAGATATTAAATCTACAAATATAAGGGCACATTTTCATTGGATTGGGCATATAAAATGATATGTTGAACAGCATAGTTCTCTTGTTTTTAGATTTTAGTCTCATTATTTTTTTACTTTGATAGTTAATTCATTAGTTCACTTAAACATTATTTTCAAATTTATTATTATAGTTAATTATTACGTGTTTGTTCTTCTCTGGAGTTATTCATTTAATACATTCCCATTTTTATCAAAATATTATATTCTCCATTAAAATTCTGTTCATACTATAACAAAGCTACATTTCTCAATATTTTCTAATTCACACTTATTTAATAGAGAATTGTTTAAAATATGAATTGATACTTTGATATCACCAACTGATTATCTTTTTCTTTATTAATTAGAACTTTTATCTTACTTTTAGATTATTATTTTTCTAATATATTTATGACTCATGTTTATATAGTATTTTATCTTTTTATAGTTCCATTATTTTTATGTTATGCAGCCACTGGCTCAAAAGATTTTTTGTTTAATACCTTACTCTATTGTCTTACAAGCTATTCTGTTTTCCCATAATTATAACATCTATATATATATATATACTTTCTAATTACTATCTAATTTGATTTCTGCTATTATTTTGATTTTTTTTCTTTTTTCATTTTATTAACCTTTCTAATTGAGATCTGTTATTCCTCAGCATCAATCTCTTTTTCCTTTGTAATTTGTGGTTTTACATCTTGTAATTATTGTGCTAGTTCTATTACTTTTCAGTACATAGATTATTTTTCTATTATTCTAGCTTTGTATTTATTTTTAGTATGAATGTAAATGAATTTTTCAAAGATTTCTTGTTTTTGTTTTCTTTTTAAAAAAATTAAATCCCTTATAAATATATACTCCTTTAGTTTTTGTATCATCTCTCGAAACAACTCTTTTCACATTAAAAAATAAATAAAATAATCAGATAGCATATTTCTTGGGAGCTCATAAGAAGTTCAAGCACCAAAAATGATAGCAGAAGCAATAATCCACGGACTTTAACTCTAGAGTCTGTCCCTCTATCACTGTGCTAAACAATGCTTATTGTCTCTACATTTATTTTTAAACAACTTTTCCCATTATAAATGCTGTTTTCATTATACTGAGATTTGCTTATATATTCTTTTTACTTTTTTAGAAACTTTATCTAATTACATGCATTCTGTTTGGCTTTTTGTGATGTGGGTATTCATGTGTTTTTTTAATTTAAATTAATTTGAATGTGTAATCCAGATATAAATAAGTTAAGCTAATGATTAAAGAAAACATCACTACTACTACTACTACTACTACTACTACTATTATTATTATTATTATTATTATTATTATTATTATTATTATTATTATTATGATGATGATGATGATGATGATGTTTCAAAAGGCTTTTATTGTCTCAAAAGAATATGAACATTAGTGGTTACATAGTAAATTAACTGCTACAAGTTGATTACAAATTTTAACATTTACATTGTCATTTTTGATAGAGTTCTTTCTGGATTTACATGAGCTTAAAACATAGTTCTTGTCTACATATAATATACTGTATTGTCCATTCTTTATAACTTTGCTGTTTGTCTGAGCAGGGACCAAGTAGCTGTATAAATATCTGGGCTGGTGATCTGCTTGTCTCTAACTTGAATTTTAATTAACTTATTCTCAAATGTGGCTGGATGCCTTCTGGGGTTATTACCCAATACGAAGACACACCTAGTGCACCAAAATGCATATAAGACAAATGTTGAGGCCCTTATGTCTGGTACAGACCTACCTTTGTAAGTTGACATAATTTGCATCATTGTAGTGTTCCCCTACAGAATTTATCTAGTCTGCTCCATGGCCTTGCAGTTGAAAATTATATGCTGTAAAGTCTCCTCAGCCATATGGCAAAGGCCACAGAAAGGATCAACTGACCTGTACATTCTTCTTTGATGTAAAAAATATTTAGTAGGTAAAGCATTCAAATTCATTTTGATTATAAAATCTAGGAACGTAGGTTCTAGTTGCCATCTTTTGTATTGCTTGATCAGATAGTTGTTTTCTATTTCTAGTATTGATGGTATCTCCTCATTGTGATTATTTTGATGTATAAACTTATATAATTTCCAATATTTATCCTTTTGTTCAAATTGATTCAGGATTGTTCTTTCTCTCCTGCATTGGTAGATGGTGACTGCCAAAGAACAATCTTTTGGAGGAGGTCTATCTGTAGGTGTTATCTGCTCTAAGTGTTTTAATTTAGGAAATTGAGTGAGTATAGCAATTATAGCATTCCTTGTTTTGAATGTTTGAAATGTTTGTAAGCTATGCAATCCCAGTCCATTTGCTATAAGAGGGTGATTCAGTTTTGCCATTGAAATTGCCACTGTCTTTTTCCCCATGATGAGCTTGCAACATATGGAATTAATGCATGCCATAAATTTTTTTGAAAATTCAACTACAGGCATATAATATGTTATCTTGATTATTATAAGCTTGTTAATCAGTTGCACCTTTGTATGTATGGACAAATATGCCTTTGAGAGTGATTCAGCTATGCTTTTGACTTCTTCTTTGAGCTTGGCTTGGATCTGACATCTCATTCCAGTGGCTCCTAGAAAAAAAGGAAAGCCTACAAATGGAGTAGGTTTTGCTTGATACCTTGGCCCACATGGCCTTCCAGTGAGTAGCATCCAGTCTGCAGTCTTTTCTAGGTTTATTCTCATTCCATATTGTTTTGAGACATGTTCAAGCACTGCCTGAAGCTGTGGTATTTGCTTCTTGGATGTCAAGAAGACTGTGATATCATCCATGTATGCGAGACATGCAATCTTCCGTGTTGTACCAGGTATTTGAACTCCAATGAATGTGCTATTGATTTTTTCAATAAGTTATTGATATAATAAACATTAATGCACTCAGAGGAGACCCCTGGGATGGTGATTGTGTTGGGATGAATGAGGGTGAATTTCTGCCGTTCATAGTACCATAAAGTTCTCTGCTCAGTATCAAGTTTGCAGTCAAATATAGCAGAGCTTTGGGTATTTTAGTCTGCTTGAGCATATCCAGTAGCACAGAGATTCTAACTGAATCAAAAGCTGAAGCATTATCTATTTGCACCACCACTGTGCTGTATTTCTTCCTCACCCTAGTGGCTATCATCATGATCTTAAATAACAATGCTGCTTGCACTGTTGACGATGTCTTCTTTGCAACTTGTGATTGACTGATGGTTGGTAAAATATAGGGCTCAATCTTATCTTTTATAATCTTTTCCAATATTTTAATAGGAAGTGGCTCCATAGATATTGGTCTAAGCTCATTTGGCATTGGTATAAGAATTTGATTTCACTATATACATCAAGCGTATTAGATCTTACAATAGTTAATGGAGAAGAAAATCTGAAATGACAATAATAACTACAAAAACAACAATAAACACAACAACAATAATAATAATAATAATAATAATAATATTATTATTATTATTATTATTATTATTATTGTTGTTGTTGTTGTTGTTATTGTTGTTTTTGTTGTTATTATTATTGTAATTTCAGATTTTTTTTCACCATTAATAACTATTGTAAGATTTAATACCCTTGACATATATAGTGAAATTAAAGTCTTAAAAAAAAAAAAAAAGTTGCAATAATTAATTCTTAATGGTAAGCGCTTTCACAGCTTTCATTTCCATATTCATAGCCTTCAATCATAATTGTTGTTATTATTATTATTAGCAGCAGCAGCAGCAAATATAGCATACCCCATTAATATATATATAATTTCCAGTTTGGGCTTATTAACTAAACACTGTCAATTTATTTTTTAGCTGTTTTTTCTAGATTGATATGTTAATTCAAAATGAATATTCACATTAGCCGTCTCAAATATATATATGTGACAATTTTAGTAAGTTTCTCAACAACAGTCAAATTCAATACATTTGAACTGTATACACAATCCATTATAGATAAACTTAGATCCCAACTTACTTCCTAGATTTCATTTTTATTCATTTTAAAGACATATAAATATAAAATTATAAGTCAAATATTTGTAATATAATTAAATATAGCATTTTGAATCAATACTCGTTTATGATTTTCCGCAACTATTTAAAATTCTCTACAGTACTGATTTGTGTTATATACAATGATAAATAAATTATCTCTCTCAAGCTTACAAAATAAATATTAATTATAAAATTATATAAATCAAAATATATACAAAATGTAAAAAAGTAAATAAAATAAGAATGTTTATATTACAATTTATTTTGCGCTTTTAGTTTTAAAATAACTTTTATTTTATCAAACTATTTACTGTTATATTTTATATATTAAGACTTTTTTTAAACTGTTTTTTTTACTTTATAATAATAATAAAGAGGGTAATCAATGTCACTGTGAAAATATCCACTGGTTCGTGAATTGGGTTTCTCATTTTAATATTATTTTATTTTTCTTCAAAGAGTATTTTATACTTATGAGATGTGGGATTAAAAATCAGACAGTATCTTTTGGATCAGAGTGTGAAAAACATGAAGCCTATGTCTGAAAAAACATCTCTGTATATGCTATCAATAAAGCTGGTTACTGTTTATGTATGGACATAATTTAAGGCAGAATTCTTAGAAATCTGATCTGAGATTTCTTTAGATTTCCAAAGCTCTTGGAGCTTATCATTTATTCAGAAATTTGTAAGTTTTAAAAGTATTTCTATCTAAAATAAAAAATGGTGAACTGTACATTCTTTTTGTAGATATAGTTATGATAATTTTATAATGAGATGCTTGCTATGATTTTTCTTTCTTGCAATTAATTTTTTTAAAATGTAATAATTCATTTATTATTGCCACTATGTTATGCATAAAATTAAGTACTCATTTATTTACGTATTTCCTATTTTATACTGTGGTGTATTTCAGAAGAACGACATGGTACTGTGATTAATACAATTTCCTGCCTTGCTGACAACCTCATGTTGTAGTTTGTGACAAGTAATCTTTAAAAAATTTATCAGATTTGGAGTAAACTTTAGATTTTTTTAAGATAGTTAATTTATTTGTGGCCCATTATTGGTTAGAAAATGTGGGCATATTAGTTAAAGAGAAAAATTCTAGGTTAATTTGAGTCAGTCAGATAGATATCAATACATTTACAATAAAAGAAAAATATATGGTTGTCATATGATAGCCTCCATATTGTTGGAGGAGAGTGTCATGCTTTTATGGATTCTGAATTCATGATTTATCATTACTTAGTCTACTTTACCTAGCCCATATTTTTTCTGTGGTTTTACTATTACAATTTGTTAAAGATCTTCTTGTTGCTTAATGTGATCATCATTACAGAATCTTTAACAAAATTCAGTATCATATTTCCAATTTAAGGACCTAGAAATGGTTTTTAAATTTTTATTTGTTTTTAACAAACCATTTTTTTTCTGGACAGTGCAGCACTGTGATAGAGAATAGATTAGAGAACTAAAAACTTCTGGGATTTATTTTAAAACTATCACTTTGATGAACCAATATCACATAATCTCTAAGCATCTGACTGTATAATTATTTTGTTTATTCTTGTTATATGGAATCTTTCATTATCATGTATAAAGTTATTAAAAAAACATGGTTCTTGTGAGTTTTCAAGTGAACCAAGATGGCAGCCCATATTTTTGATAAATCTACAGTTTCGGAGTCCCCCTAAAAATGTTTACAAAAAAAAATACCTGTTAGGAAATGTGTCAATATTTGCATTTTATTTTTTATTACTGTTATTTTAAAAAAAGAAATCATTGTGGAAAAATTAATTAACAATATTTACAATTTCTTTTCTTTTTTTTCTTTGGATTAACTTATTAACAAAAAAATGAAAAAAATTGACCATTAGCACGCACTTTTCAGGAGGACAGGATCCAATATCTTTGGAAATAGTACATTGCCTCACATTCTGTGACACAGAAAGATCCAAAATTTTTTCATTATGACAATTTGCTCAAAAAACTGCTGATAAAAAGAAACACACTGAATTGAAACAAAATACATCCCACATTATAATATAAATTTTAAAAAAATTGAAATAAATCTTCTTAATGAAATTTATCAGAATTTTTTTTTAAATTTAACAATCTATTTATTAATTTTGTTTAAATTTAACATAACACCTCTTCAGTAAATTATATGCCCTTGAAATTATACATTTATCAAAAATATGGGCTGCCATCTTGGTTTTCTTGAAAACTCACAAGTACCAAAAACATTTACGAAAACAACTTTTTTAAAAAAAAAAATTATTAGGAGGATTTGCTATCTTAATATATATCTGAGCACTTGTAGCATATATGTGTGGAAATGGTAATCTGGACCAACTGATGATTGCTGGTTTAGCATGAAATACATATATTGGTGATTATTTATCTTTTCAACATATATGTGTTCAAGTGTATCAGTGTTATGAGATAGAGTGGAGAACGGTGGGTTGTGTGAAAGTCTGCTCATATACCCTATATATTACATATATAGACACAGGTATATAATAAGCCTATGTGTTTCAGTTATTATATAGTAGAGATGTCTGCCCATCCCTTGTATATGAATTAAATGGATTATGTCCTTTACATGAGGGGTCAGACTGGCCTTAGGTCAACATGGATGTGACAAGAATCTCAGCCTCAGGGTGGTCTTTGAGCATTCCATCATCAGATTTTTAATTTGGATGGATGGTTGAAGATTGGAGTATGGAATAGATTGAAACCTGTCCATAAAAGTATGAGGATTGGCTATCTTAATATATATCTGAGCACTTATAGCATATATGTGTAGAGAAGGTAATCTGGACCAACTGATGATTGCTGGTTTAGCATGAAATATGTATATTGGTGATTATTTATCTTTTCGACATATGTGTGTTCAGGTGTATCAGTGTTATGAGATAGTGTGGAGAGTGGTGAGTCATGTGAAAGTCTGTGCTCATACCCTGTCTATTATTACATATATTATAGAATTAATATAATTACATTGAAGTGATTTGTTTTTTTTTCATTTATATGACATCCTGATATAGATCACACTTATTCATTATTCTGTTTATTTTGAGATTTTGTTGTAGTCTTTTAATTTCTTCTGTAACAAACTTTTTTTAATATTTCAACACTATTTATATTAAGCCAATAAACATCACATGATCACCATTTCTTATGCTTGCTTATTATAACTGTTATTAAAACAGGCAAAACTCTCCATACAGTATTGCCACTCAGTGCAAGCCACTGATGAAGGCCACAAGCCAGAAACTAGTCTGGGGATATTAAGATGAGTAGGCATTAGATGGAAATTTTATGCACAGACCTTCTGGCATCCATTGGTTACTCTGTCTTGCACTGAGTGGCAATACTGTATGGAGAGTTTTGCCTGTTTTAATATTGGTAACTCTCCAATGTATTCTATTTTCTGCCATATATTAACAATGAAAATGATCAATGTTACATCTCTTTACAATGTTTTTGAGATAATCCTTATAATGTAAACAAGAGCTACCTGTCACATGTAAATTTTGTTCAAGTTTATCAAAAACCTATTTTTAGAATGTCTTTCATTATTCATTTAATTCCTATTTCCAATTGAATGAAGATATGATTTTACAATAGTGAATTCTATATTATTATATCTAGCAAAACTGAAGAACATATTGATTGGCCTTATAATTTTGCCATTGCATTTTTAAATTTTTTCAGAGAAGCCTTAAATTAAACTTTCTAATGATTTTATTGATAGGATATCCAATTTGCCATTTTATATAACAAATTAGGTGAAATAAGATTTCTGTATATAGCTAATTTAATCACCATAGTTATTTTCACTAGTGGTAAATGGCTTTATCTTTAACTTGTTAAAGAAGCAGTATTCACTTTTCTACTTAAAAAAATATTATTTCAGCAACTTTTAATCACAAGATGGATTCCTATTAAAATACTAATTCAATTTTCTTCCTTTTTCTTAATGTTTGTTCTATTATTATTTGCAATCCCACAAATATTGACTCTAATTTGTTTATTAAAAACTATTTTTAAATCTTCATACTCAATATCAGCATTAAAACTATATATTTTTAATATATTGCTAAATGTATCCTCATCTTTTCTTTCTATTTCATTTCTCTCTTCTTATATTCTTCTTAACTACATATAAAGCTAAGAAAGCTTCAATATTTTATTTTTTATAAAATAATGCTCTTGTCTGTATCTTCTCAAGATCTTACCACTGGTTTTAACAATGAGCTAAAGAATCCTGGATTAAAAGCCAGCCTATTACCAATTTTGTTTGAACATCATTTGACCTCCTGAGAAATCAACCATTCAATTATTTTATTAACAATATTAGATTTTTGTTTTTATGCAACATTACATGTCAGATAAAAACTATGAATAACAATAAATCACCAACTTCCCAATGTAAACACAATATTCTAATATAAAAGTAGCATTATACTGTCATCTAGTGTAAGCTTGACTAATCAGGAATTATCAGTTGATATAGATATAAACATTTTATTCATAGTATTTAAATCTCCATCTTAAATGTTCTGACTTTTGTCTTTAGTCAGTGAGACCAGGAATTAAAAATTAAAAAAAATGCACACATGCATCCAACCCCACTTTGTCAAGGTAAAAATTTGAAATTCAAATCAGCTTACCATTTTGAACCCAAGTCAAGTTTTTCAATGAGTTATATACATCTGATTTGTTATTAACATTTCTAGCTAGAGCAATAAGATGACTGCTGTTAATGAAGAGCTGAAGATACTAAAATACATAATTGTTGAACTGGTTTCAGATTTATATAATTGTTCAAGCAGTTTAATGTGAATTTAAAGCCTTAGAGTGACTTAAATATTAAGTTTTTAGTTTAAAGATAAAATGGAATTAAATTTGGCTGTTGATGTATGACTTCTATTTCTTTCATCTTTAATTTCCAAGCCTTATTGAATAAAGCAAAAGCCAGAATCTGATCTGAAAGTGCAATTAAGTACTATGGATATAAATTTTATATTGATATTCACCTAGTAATCACTGATTATTCAGTAGAATGGAGAGCTGCTTGTCTTACAAAATATATTTTACATGATTTTGTGCATTCACAGTTGTTAAATGTTTCTTGAAAGTCAATAATATAATAAACTGATTTTTATTATAAATCATATATTTCTATACATTATCTAAATATTTTTACATCATTCTTTGCTTTACTAACCACTGACCTTTATATTTCTAGAAAACTCATCATTTTTTATAATTTTATTTAAATATATTTTTACTCTTTATTCTCACTCTTCTTTTAACTCATTCTCTATTATTTAATTTGTGTAGTTTTTTTAATTCTATCCATTATCAATAATTACAATTCTATATTAAAAAAACTAATGCTTGTCTCTGGTTTTTGTCTTTGGTATTTAATTTAGATTCAGTTTTTATATTATCCTTTAATTTCTTGTTGTAACTGTGTGATTTGGTGCAATGATGGAATCAGCTCAACATATGTGTATAATGGCACTGCTTTATTAATTCTGATACTTATATAAACTACAAGCAATAAAATCATTTGATTATTATTATTACTTATTGTAAGCTCTGTCAAGATTTCTATTGATTACACTTGTTCTATAATACATGAGCATTCTAAAAAAAATATATGTAAGTCTTTATGACAAGTAGTTAGTGTATTGTCTTGACATGCCTATAATTTATAAAGTATAAATCTTGGCTAAGTAAATAAAGAAAAAATTTCAAAACTGGAGAAAACCTGTGATTTATTTTTCCAGTAATTAGCTCACTGGATGGTCAGTACATAGCTATCGTTTATTTGCTAGAGGATAAAGATCATAACTAGGTAAGAAATTTTTGGCCATTTTGATTATTGTATTATTTAAAAAGGTTCATATTATTGTCAGTAGGATGACCAAGAGAGACTGATAGATGGTAGGTAGAAAGGTAGATATGTAGCTAGATAGATATGCAGGCAAATAGAAAGTAAATAAATGAGTGAGTTGATAAATAAGTAGGTATCGTGAGTCAGATGATCGATGACTAAATTTGCGAAACAGTTGATTGATACCATCGTAATGATTTTATCAGAAGAAAGTTTTTGCACTGTATTTTTAAATATTTGTTATGTGTGTATGCTTTTGGTTTGCTTTTTTACAAAATTTATTTTCAAATTTATTCTAAAAATTTCATCTATGAAAATTCCTTATTATATCGCCAAATACAATCTCTAATAAAATTTGTATAAAGAATTATAATGTTTTTTTTCTATATTCAGAATATATAGAGAGAGAAGGAAATAATTTGTAATTTTAAAATAAAATTGATTTTCTGACACTATACTAATCTAACTGTCTCTTGTATCTCCTTGAATATATTGTTTTTCTAATGGAACAATTCGTTCTTATTCTTGTACATACATTTAAAAAAGAAAAATGGAATAAGAGTTTATGAAAATTAATGCAAAAATACCATTAAAATGTATACATTTAGTTAGACTTTTTATGACATATAATTTTGAAAGCGAACAATAAGATTTTACACTTGTGTAATTTTTATAAATATGTCAACCCGTTTTAAAAGATCTCTGAATATATAAAAATGAATTGTATGGGGAAAATTTATTCTGAAATAACAACTATTGATCATAATAAAATCACTTTTGCAAGATTGAATAATAATACATTTGAAAAGAATTCATATTTAAGAGATTGTGATTCTTATGTGTGTGTTGTATTTGATATATGATTTGGTACAATAGTAGAGTGGCAGACCTTGAAGCTTAAGGCCCACAGATCATGCCTAGATTTGGCACTTTTGCCAGCTGAACTTTTTATAAAATCGCAAGCAATAAATTTAGCCAAGATAATTGCTTTACAGTGAATTATAAATATGAAATACTTAATAGTTTTAATAAAAAGTTACCCTTGATAATTTTTTTTTTCATAGATTTTTATATAAATGTTCTGATCTCACCTTTCTTTCCAAATCTATTATTTTCTGTGATTTCAAGCTATTTAACGAATGCGAATGATTTCTTTCATCAATGTTAACACCAATGTAAGTCATGTTTCTTTCTATAACTTTTTAATAATCCAATTTGCATCTTTTCTTTTTTCCAAATCTAAATATATTTTCTGATAAAACTTCTTGTTGATTAGAAATATGTTTATTGAAGAGTCAACCTTTTTGCACTTAAGAGCACATTCTATAATACCGGCCAGGTGGCAGCCACCATTTATTTTTTCAATGTAAATTTATAGTTGGATATTGTTAATAATACACATAATGTACAAAAAAATATTTATTTCAAAAATAAATTTTAACATATAATTAACATTTACATTTTTACGCTGTAAAAGTATAGTATGCCCTACAATTTGATTACAATATAATACAATAATTTATAAGAAATTTTAAAAATTAAATTTATTTGTATCAAATAAATAATTTTTTATTGTGTTCAGATAGTGGCCAGATAGTGGTGGGCACACATAAAATGGTCTGTGAGTGCCATAGTGCCCACAGGGATAGGGTTGGGGACCCCTGCCTTATGTAGTAAAACTAACTGTTCTTAAATCAGCACATGTAATTTAGGTGTTCTCTATACTGGATTTGTAGTTATTGAAAGAAACCTACTTTCCTGTGACTGATTTTCTTAAATCTTTTTCTTTTACATATCAGATTAGTGAAGAATTTAGAAAGATTATTATCAAAGAATATTATAAATTTTGTGCTTTTACTAACAGCTTATATTCTATTTACTACTTAGACATATTCTTCATTAGCTGTTTGCACAAACTTTATTCTTCAGATAATGTAAATGAAAACTGATTATCTTTTATACGTTCTTATTTCAGTTTTGATGTATACTAATAACATCACATGATCATTCATATGTTTCTAAGATCAGTTATCTTCATCTTATTCTGAGCTTTGAGTAATTGCTGAACATTGGATGGTATAATGATGTAAAAATCCATATTTCCAAAAACAATTGCCTTCAGCACTGAAAGTTAGATTCAGAGCTTGAACTATTGCATTTTTATGTGTTTGGAAGCCATTTTTTCAAGCTAATAATCTAAAGTGAAAAAAACAGCAACTTATGATTTCAAATCTAGAATAGATATGGATTTGACATCAGAGTTCTGTACCAAATGTTGATACTTCTTTCTTTTGACTAGGAAAGCTTATACCAATATCAACATCTCATGAGTTCTCAAAAGCTTATACATGGATTCTGAGAATCTTCATCTTATTTTAGAATTATCTACTATAAGGTCACAAAAAATAAAATAAACTGCCCTGGTGTCATATCCATATGTTGCAAGTGAGCTAACCAGATTCAAAACTTTAGGTTATTTTTGTTAATTCCATATTATTTCCTTAAATAGTACAAATGAGTAAAAAGTGGTTTCTAAATTTCCAAGTGCATTAATTTCAGCATTGAAATTTACTGTGTTTCCCCAAAAATAAGATTTAACCAGAAAATAACATGATTTTTCAGAATACTCACAATAAAAGCCCTACTCCAAATATAAGCCTTAGTTAAGATCATCAGCCAAATAGACAGCTTTTGTTTGCCCACTGAAACACACATTGGATGTATTGAATTATAAAGTAATGAATGTATAAATAAACAATATTATTGATATTAATACTATAAATAAATGGTAATAAAAACTATATGGATTTTTTCATATTTTCCCATCGAACATTTTCAACAAATGTAATTTAACCTTGATAGAGCAACAATTTATCTACCACAAATCAATATGTTGGTCAATTTATAATTTCATTTTCATATTTTTAGGTATTATTTATACTTAATACTTAGATTTAGAATACTTAGTTTAGTTTTAGAGTCTTATCATGGTAGGTTTTAAATATTCAAGATAAAAGAAAAATTAGTTTGACTTCTTCAACATTTATTTTTCTTCTGAAAAACTATTAAAATAACAAAAGTGATTTTAATAATCAAAGTTTAGCTTAATTTAAATCGGCAATCATTTTTCCTAAAGAAAAGTTTTTAAAACAAATACCCAAGCAGAGTTATTGGGAGTAATTTGGAAAGTATTTACAATGTGCACACTTGATAATGAATGAATGCATTTAATGTGCATGTAAGAAAACAGTTTCTGAATTTTTGTGATTGCATTTTTTTATTGGGTGGAAAACCCATTCTTAGCTGTAATCATTTTTGTTACCATTTCTGTCTCACAAGTCTTCAATTAACACTTGATTTAATCGTAAATTTAAATGGAATAATATTCTGATTGCCAGATAAGATGAGTGCAAAAAGAAAGAGCTGTAAATACTTGAATAAAGATATATTTTCATAGTTGGATAGATATAGATTTTTGTACATGAAAAAATAAGATATCCTATGAAAATAAACCCTATGATGTTTTTTGGAGCAAAAATTAATATAAGACTCAGTCTTATTTTGGGGGGAATATGGTAATGTTTACTGGCAAGGGAAAAACTTGAAACTAGATAATCTGAAGATTATATAACAATATGTCATCTGATGTCCATTGTTTACTCATGCTTATATGGTAAATGACTCTAGAATATTATCCAATATCACAATTTTTAGATTAAATTACTTTTATTTTTTGTGACTTAATTTTTGCATTCAATTTGTTTTATTTTTTTAAACATTAATTTTTTTTAATTCTTTATTCTGCTATATTTTTTTCTAGAATCCAAAATTTATGTTTTTTAAATCCAATTTATTAAACTATAATTAACAGTTATTCATTTATCTAGGGCTGTTTTTAATTTGTAATAGTCATTAGGAAATCATTCCTCTACACATGTGTTGTATAGATTTAAATACTTAGGAAATATTCTCCTTTCTAAACACAAGATAAAGTCTTTTGAAAAGATAAGATGAATCCATCTTAACTTTTTATTTAAACTTTTTTACCTAAATACTTAAGATTTGCCTATGCATATATGTTTAAGTGAACAAATGGAGTAAATCACCATCCCCCGGGCTATTACTTAAAAGCACTC
The DNA here is from genome assembly GCA_028023455.1 of Epiperipatus broadwayi. Taxonomy (NCBI): domain Eukaryota; kingdom Metazoa; phylum Onychophora; class Udeonychophora; order Euonychophora; family Peripatidae; genus Epiperipatus; species Epiperipatus broadwayi. The sequence continues at coordinate 126,318 of JAQFVV010000755.1, read as the reverse complement.
TAAATGAATAGAATGAATCCACCCATTTTTGTTAGCTCTGATGTTTATAAGCATATCTTAGTCAACATTGTTGGTAATTTAGAGTCAAATTAATTTATCAACCAGATGGAATATGGCACTTAAAACTTATTAAATTCATAATTAATTATACAAAACTGGAGACAACATTACAATCAAGGTGGTAAAAGTGAGATGCATTTCTAGCCTTGTGTAAATAATGGTAGTTTAGTATTATTTAACCGATGACATATTACACTTACAGATTTTTCTTCTGATAGATGTTATCGATGATAACATGACAATGTTGTCATGCAACCAAGACACTGGCATGATTAATCCATGGGAGAGTCAATTTTGGGATTTTTTGACCTGCAAGATTTAAAAATCAGAGAGAGCTTTGAGAAATTTTGTCATTTGTCTATCTTTTGTGATTTTGCTACCCATGGCATCGCACTGATTTTTTTGTTGAGATCTTGATAATTTTCATTTTTGTTTCTAATAAATAATGTCATTTTGATGTATATTATTTTGTAAATTCTTCTGCAATTATAAAAAGTACAATTAATTAATTTTATTGTTAATTTCTGAATTATATTATACAGAAAATTTTTTGTAAATTCATCCGCAATTATAAACATTACAGCTATGAGAATAATACAATGTCTGTCATTGTCGGTGGTTTGTAAATCATAATATAAGTTTTTTGAGACTAGAGCATATATTGGCCATGCCTTCAGCCCATCAAAGCCATCAGAGGCCCATCCACCAATTTCAGCGCTATGCATTGTATTTTATAATTGATCATATTATAGGTTTTTTCAGAGAGCATGTATTGACTGTGCCGTTGGCCCGACAAAACCATCGAAGCCACCACCCCACCCACTCCAGCACTACACACTGACTTTTCTCATTTTCAGTCAACAAATGAGACACATTTTCAAACTATTTGTTTTATATATTTTTAACATGAAAATTAAATTAAATACCATCAGAAATGTTGTAAAGATAAGATAATTTTTCATGCAAGTACATTTTTTTTGTTTTGTTACAAAAATTCATAATATAGAATACCTTTTAAGTTATTGTCCAGGTTGCCCTTAATAATGCCAGATTTGCATTAAATCGGGAAAAGTGTTCTTTATTTGTCTATTTATTTTAAATTTACAAAAAAAAATTTGTACATATTTCTGCAATTATCAAATAATTACTTTTAATTTCTAACCCCCCCCCCCCTCCCCCCCCCCCCCCCCCCCCCCCCCCCCCCCCCCCCCCCCCCACCCCCCCCCCCCCCCCCCCCCCCCCCCATTATTTTGATGCATGCATGTGCATTTTTTTCAATTTTTTTCAGGACCAACAAACATGGTGATGCTCGTTATCTACCCGATGGTCATCTTATAGTATTTTCCAACCAATGACATATTACCCCTGAAGCCATATCAATCTGGTCTTGCAATCTTTAATGTGCTGGGTCAACGTAATCTTGCAGACAAATTTTAGCAATTGCATTTGTCCACAAATCACTTGGAGACATTATCTTAAAGATGGGAAGATCAGACTGATATGGTTTCAGGGTAATATGTCATTGATTGGAAAATACTAAAGAGCCTAAATAATTATGAGTTTAATAACTCTTAAGTGCCATATTCCATCTGGTTGATAAAATTAATTTCACTCTGAATTACCAACATTGTTGACAAAGATATGATTATAAACATCTGAGTTATCAAGAATAAGTGGATTCATTTCATTCTTGATTCTTTGTTCAACATTTAGAATGCTTTTTAAGTCATGGTCTGGGGGAGAGTAATTCACTGCCTTTGTTTACACATGAATTGATCTATGTTTAATTAAACTTTATATACGTTTAGATAAAAAAAAAAAAGTTAAAATTGATTCATCTTATCTTTTCAAAAGACTGTATCTTGTGATTAGAAAGAAGAGTATTCCTAAAGTGTTAAAATCTATGCAGCACATGAGTAAAGGTGTGATTTCTTATTAATTGTTATAAACTATATGGCATTTTTGAATATTGATATTTTTTCCTTTTTTCTTGCATTTTATTAATCATTTCTCTAAAGTAAAAGTTTTTGTACTTTTATTTCCTTTGTAACTTTTCCATCAGTGTCACATCCATGTTATTTTTCTTGAGAATCCCAAATTCATTTGAATTGTTTTTGTCAACTAGATTAGAATGTTTGTTTAGTTAACAAATTTGAAAATAAAATTTTCTACTATCTTTCTTCAAATAATCTATACTCATTTTTAGTTTAGTGTGTTTTAAATTGTATATTTTTAATACTGGCCCACAACATATTTTATCTCATATAATTTAATTCAAATCTCTTTTTTAAGTATCTGGAACTTTTATCATACACATTCATTAATCCATGCCATTTTCTCTACAAAAGTTTTTCATTCCCTTCTAATACATTTTAAATCACTGAACTTTAATTTCCAACAATTTTGTCTTCTTTTTTAAAACACAGTATTACAATCTAAGTAGTACACCTTTTTGTATATTCTTTTTTCCTACATTTTTTTTTTAAATTTCATATTTTCTATCTGTTATCATCATTGTGAAGATTCTCAATACATAGAGTGATTAACCCATCTATCTCCCACATCCACAACTCAGAGCTATTTTTAGATGCCTAACTTATATACCAATTCAAATAATTATCCCATTAGTTACTGATCAGTTAATATGAGGTGGATAATGCATGTGATGTGATGTGATGTATTTGGCTTCTCCTTAAACGAAGTCAAGAATATCTCAGCAACTATGCCCAGATAAACCTGTTAGACACTTTATTTTCCATTCCCCACTCTAAGTCTTCCCATATTCTGCCCCATCCCATTTCCACAACATAATCTTTGTCTACTCTATGGCCTTTAAATCTAAATCCCCCTTATCTTTTTGCAAACCCAGCATAAAAACTACTAACTCACTTTCTGTATTGTCACTTTGTTCATACCTATTCTCCCATAACTTCATTATCTGTACCCTTTCTGCTTTCAAGCATTTACATTCAATCAACAGATGCCTAATATTTTCTATACCTTCCTTACACAATTTGCATGCTAAATCACCCATAGTTTTCCATTTACATGTATATTCTCTTGTTGCTAAAGATCCCGTTCGAGCCTTAAACAATAAACTACTTTCCTTACTATTATTATAAATTAACTTGCTTTCAATATTCCGTTTACTTCTATATATATTTAAACTCTTCTTACCCTCCATACTACTTCTCCATTTCTCCAACTCCCTATTTTTTATTAATGCTTCTATTCTTTTATCCCATTCCTTACCACTATAACACTCAACAATCCTCCTAACACAATCATCCCACCTTTTATACAAGTATACCGATATAAATTCTTTATCCAAATCTTTTGCATACTGCATTACCTTTCTCACCCATCTTGTTACCTGCCCTTTGCTCATAACCCAATTAAACACTATTTTGGCTATTCTCTTACTATCCATAAACTGCAACCTACCAAACATTTTCATTTTACTTTTTGCATCTCTCATATAGAAACTTGACCATCCCATTTCTCCTGAATTGCCTCCTTTGCTGTCCACATCTCTGCATCTAATGCATGTCTTCCTACGTCCCTTTGTACTTTCTCTAAATAATCTAAAATCCTTTTACTAACACATAATGCATCATTACCATATGTCAACCCTGCTACTGCAACTCCCTTCCATACAATTCTAGCTACATCATATTTATTATATGAAAATACTGTTAGTTTCTTTACCAAACCTTTTCTTTTCTTTGCTTCATTTACCAATTTTTTCTCCCATTCAACCAAGCAATTTTCCTGATTACATAAGATGATTCCCAAATACCTATATCTATCCACCACACTTAACTTTATATCCCCCAATAAAAAAACTACATCCTCTCTTTCCCCAGTATTAACCATCATTATATTTGATTTTTCTTCACTAAATTTAATCCCCATCTCTTTACACACCCTTGCACATGTCCTCAACATAATATCCATATCTTCTCTTCTTTCTGCACATAAAAAGATATCATCTGCAAAAAAAGGACCCGACAAAGTATATACTCCTTTTCCACCTATTAATGGTATCTCTACACCTCTTCCTAGCCTTTCTATTGCTTTTTCCATTTCACTCAAAAACAACAAAAACAAAATCGGTGACATAGGGCATCCTTGTCTTAATCCCACTCCATTTTTAACTTTAACTGATTCTATATCCCCTAATTGGTAAGTATAATAATTATTTTCATATAATTTCTTAATAATATTTACTAAAGCTTCATCCATTCCCAAATTGGCTAATCTTACCCATAATCTATTTCTATTTACTCTATCATATGCTTTCTCTATATCTATAAAACTCATATATAATGATCTACCTGAATTCCTACTCATCTCCATAAGTTGTGTAACTACAAACAAACTATCTCCTATATGCCTATCTGACCTAAAACCTCCTTGCATTTCCCCCACTACATTATTCTCTTTCCATCCATTTTACAACTCTTCCAGCTACCATATATGCAAAAACTTTATATAAAACTGATGTTACCGCTATCGGTCTATAATTATTTAACTTTCTATGATCCTTACCCTTTCCTTTAAATAATAATCTTATTCTTGTATTACTCCAACTACCCGGAAAAACTGTCTTCTGCACCATCTTATTAAAACATGATAATAACTTTGCTTTTGCTCTATGCCCTAAATTCATTACCATCTCTGCTGCCCATCCATCTAAACCTCTTGCCTTTCCACTTTTCAATCTCTTTCCTGCCTCATTCAATTCATTTTTTGTGAACCTAATATTCCCACTACTAACTGCTTTCATGTTTTCTATCACTAATTTCTTCACATCTAACATCTTTTCTATATCCATTACATATTTATTTAAGATTTTCTCTAGCTCACCTCTAGAGCTACATTCTATTCCCTCATCATCTATTAATACTATCTCTCTGTCCCCTACATTTCTCCTTTTAATGTAATTCCAAAATTTTTTACTCCCATCTCTTCCACTTTTATTAATATCCTCCAGCAATTTATTATTTAACTTCATCCTCTCTCTATAATTATCCATTTTAGCTAGCTTCTTCTTTTCTAAGTACTTTCCCCATTTAGCATTAATATCATTTTCACTTTCTCTATTCTTAATAGCACACTTATATTCTCTGCATGCTTTTTTCCTCTCTTTTACACTTTTACTAACTCTCATTTTTATATTAGTTTTATTCTTCTTCATATTCTCGACTAAAACCCTATTTGCCACTTTTTTTACTTTGCTACACCAGTCCTTATACTCATCCCCAACCAACTGCTCCATGGTTTCTTCAACTTTTATTTTATACTCTTCCAACTTATTCTTATCATTCACTCTCCATCCACATCTTTCACTATTATTTCTACCTTTATTTCTATCCTCCATCACATTACTAACCATTTCTATTACAATAAAGTTATGATCACTATTACACACTCTCTCTTCATTATCAAACACCCTAATTTTTCGTATTTTATTCATTCCCTCTTTCTCTACCAATACATAATCAATTGTGTGAAATACATTATTCCTAGACTATGTGTATTGTCCATCATATACATTTGATAAATTCCCAATGCTCAAATTTACTCTTTGACAAAATTCCTTCAAAAACTGACCATTCTTATTATCTACATCATCAATTTCTTCAATATTCCCATTCATATCCCCTATAACCATTATTCCCTTCCCCTTTTCTTTAAAACTCTGTATTTCCTTAACTAGGCATTCATATATACTATTGTTCCACTCCATTACAGTTTGACTATCTCCAGTGGCGATATACACTACAGCCACCATCCATTCTTGTCTACCCAACCTTATTTCAAACCACAAAAGTTCTTGACATTTAACAATATTTAAACTTTTTTTAATATAACACCTATACCACCACCCCTTTTTTCTTTTTCTTTTCTCTTTATACCCTGCCATACTACCTCTTCCAAAATAGGTTCTTCTTCTTCTCTTAGATGAGTTTCCACTACTGCTAATACCTCAAGCCCTTCATTTTCAACTGCTTTATTTAATTCCAGCCATTTTTCTGGTCTCCTATCACCTTGCATATTCAAAAACCCAATTTTAACAATTTCTTCTTTCCTAACTACTATTTATAAATTCTTTTGCTTCCTTCTTCTCCATTACATTTATAACAAACTTTCTTACCACTAATCTTACAAAACCATTCCCTCTCGACATCTACACTTATATCTAAATCAACCATCTTTTGCTTATTTCTTATATCCCCTCCATTCTTTTTCTTTTTGATAATATTACAATTTAACAACCCACCCCCCTTTAAAGGTTTCCCGAATTATATTCTTTAAATATCAGACTCCCTAAAACTTCACTTCCTTGTTCCATTGTAGTGCCATCTAGTGTAAGTTTTAATAAGATGCACATAAAATCGCTATTCTTAGCATTTAAATATTTATTCTTATTCTGTTTTTTGGGGTTTTTTTAGGCTTTCACCCTTATCAATGAGTTCTGAGTTCAAATGTAGAAATAATGATGCAATTAGTAGTCATTGATTACTCACACTTCTATTACATAATATTAGAAAGGTTTGTTGTTGTTTTATCATATTATTTTAAACTGGTAGTGTGGTAATTTGTCACTGCTACTTTGATCTTTACTTAAAGTTTGCATTTAACCTAAAAATAATAAGTTATTTTAGTTTAAGAAATGAGTAGAAATAATCTTTTTTCTAAATCTAAAGTGAATGTTATATTAAGTATATGAGTGCAAGAAATTTGGTCCATTTAAAATAAATTGTATACTTAAATACTATTTTATATGTTCGTTTTACCTTTCTTTTAATGATTGTCTTATATCTATTTCATTAACATGGAAAGCATATATTGTTCTCACTTTTTCCTAATTGAAATATTTAAGTGAAATTGCTCAAATATACCTATTTACATAGTGGCACCATATCCATGCATATCATGATATTTTATATATATATATATATCTCCTTTCTTATATGATATTTTATATATATATATATATCTCCTTTCTTATACTCATATCAAATTTATAGAATTATATCCTTTCCTCAGAAATTTTTTTTTCATAATATGCTTTCTATTAATGTTCTAGACCAGTGTTTCCCAACCTGTGGTACGCATACCATTGGTGGTACGCGAGTTGCTGGTTGGTGGTACATGAAAAATAATCAATAATGGCGGACATAAAAAAAAAAATTAAATCATAAAAATATCATAGAAACGTTTTTTTCCTATAATTCATAAAAATTATTTTAATTAATAATATTATACAGTAAAGTTGTTAATATGTACAGTCGATAACGATCTTTAATGTTAATGATAAAATTGAAAGTATGATTAAGAAATTAGATTTTTGGAAACAGTAATATATATAAGTATCGAAAACAATCAACTGGAAGTATTCGAAACTCTACATATTTTTTTGTTTGAAAATAAGGTTAGTCTGTCTCAAGATATACAAGAAAATATAATAGCACATTTAACAGGATTAAAATTGTCTTTCATGGAATATTTTTCAAAACCCGAAAACACAAATCATAATTGGATTTCAAACCCCTTCTATGCAGAAAATTTAGAAAAAGCTACATCATTATCAATAAAGGATAAAGAAAATTTAATAGAATTATCATGTGACAGAACTTTACAAGTAGAATTCAAATGACACAATCTAATAAATTTTTGGTTAAGCATTAAAGAATATGAACAACTTTCTGAGAAAGCTCTTAAATTATTATTACCATTTACTAGTACAGAATTAGTAGGAAGAGCTTTTTCTTAGTATATTTTTTTAAAAAATAAGTATCGAAACAGATTGAACGCAGCTGTAGACTTAAGGGTATACCTCGCATCTTTTGAACCAATTTTCAAAAAATTATGTTGTTCGAAACAAGCACAAAGATCTCATTAAATTTATTTTATAAAAATATTTGATTATAATAAGAAAATATATTAATTGTTTTTTTATAATTTTGTGTCTTTATTAAAACCATTTATTAGTAAACGAAATATGACAAAATAGTAGATAAATAGTGAGTCGGATCAAGGCAAATCAATCTAAATTATTTAATTTGAAAGAATATATCAGAAAAGGATCATACCCAGAAATTAGACTCTCATTAATTCTTGATCATCTATTGTGGATTACTAGATGTAAGCTAGTATTTAATCATCAAAATTTTAATCCTATTAACTTCATGCTGAACAATATAAAGAAAACAAGAACAAGAGATAGCCTGATAACCCATGAGGTTATTTTTACCATGACTTGGGACATGCTGGATTTATCCTCTCCATGGCCCAACCAATAGCAAGATGCTCTGAAAAAGAAAAAACAGACTCAAATTCAGAAAAACCAAATGAAGGAATGAGAAAACACTTTGAACAAAATATGTACCAAATAACCAATAAATTATTTTGGAAAAAATATGAAACTTTGAACAAACACATACATATAAATATGCTCCAGTGAGTTTATAATTTCAATGAGTTTATAATCTGGCATGACGTTTAGGCATGTTTCAATGTAATTTGTCTCATTATGAGATGTGAATACATACATGATTACCCTATAATATTTATAATGCAAATAAAATAACACACTCGCAATAACAAATTTCACGAAATACAATCATTTTTATGAAGTGGTACAATTTAGCGTGATGTACTACCAAGTGGTACGCGAGCCAAAAAAAGTTGGGAAACCTTGTTCTAGACACATGCTAAGAGTGATGTATAGTAAAAAATTGGAAATAGAACATAAAAAATATATTCTGTATAAAATGTTTTATATGAGTTATTTTAAACCTAGATCTTTCATTCTCAAAAATCCAGTGAAGTTAATTATGCTAAAATTTTATGAGATTAAAAGAATGCGATTTAATTCAGAAAGTTATTAATATATATATATAACTGTTATATCACATTAAAAAAAATTTATGTAAGAAACAGCATGGTAAAGTTTTGCCTATGTTAATATCCAAATCATTACTTGTTACTCAACAAAAGAAGACCCATTTTACTAGATGTTAGATGATAAATATAATAAGAAATTCAGATATTAAAAATTTTCAGGAATAAAATTATATTTTAAATATTTACAATAATAATTTTAGGCACACTCACTGACTATTAATTTTTAATAAGATTCGGCAAGACCAAGTCACTATAATTAAATATAAATAAATAATTAAGTTTAATAATAATTGAAAATAACTATTAAATTACATGAAAAAAACTTATATAAAAAACTGTGTCACAGTAATACAAATGTTAATTCCCAAAAAAAAGATAGTTTTGCTAGCCATTCAAGTAATGCCAAAATTATTTTTTATTATGAATGTTTGAAATAAAGTGATTTAAACATTTCTACAGATAGATAGATAGACAGACAGACAGACAGATAGACAGATAGATAGATAGATAGATAGATAATAGATAATAATAGATAGATAGATAGATAGATAGATAGATAGATAGATAGATAGATAGATAGATAGATAGATAGATAGATAGATAGATAGATAGATAGATAGATAGATAGATAGATAGATAGATAGATAGATAGATAGGTAGATAGATAGATAGATAGATAGATAGATAGATAGATAGATAGATAGATAGATAGATAGATAGATAGATAGATAGATAGATAGATAGATAGATAGATAGATAGATAGATAGATAGATAGATAGATAGGTAGGTAGGTAGGTAGGTAGGTAGGTAGGTAGGTAGGTAGGTAGGTAGGTAGGTAGGTAGGTGGATGGATGGATGGATGGATGCATGGATAGGTGGGTGGGTGGGTAAGTAAGTGGGCAGGCAGGCAGGCAGGTAGGTAGATAGATAGATAGAGAGAGACAGACAATCAGGCAGGCAGGTAGATAGGTGATAGGTAAACAAATAGGTAAATAGTATATAGAGAGATAAATAGATAGGTAGGCAAATAGATAGGATAGATAGGTAGACATGCAGGCATATAAATAGGTAGTAGGTTATTAGACAGCCTTCTAGGTAAAGATAAGATACAATAATATTCAAATATACCACTATTAAATGAAAGACTCTCCATAAGCCCTTTTAACTTTCTAGTTATAAATAGCTACATATATACTGACCAATATTAATTGGTTATCGGGGTTAGTTATCTGCTGACCATTTGAACAAAAAATTTATGCTGTTTATTAAATAATGTTTCAGCATAATTCCATATCATATTGCAAGACAATACATCACTATTGTTCATGATATATATATATATAAAATTCCTAAATGTCAAGAGTTAACTAATTACAGTATTATTTATCAATGTAACAATACAGCTAGGATGTAAGTAGAATCCATTTATTTAAACAGAGGTAGTTCCATTTACTTTCTACTTATAATGTTGCTTTGATAATAAATTACCGAAATATTATATTAGTTTGCTTAAACATGAAAGTTGTGGCAATATAATTTGTATGTGTATGACTGGTAGCTGTCATGCTTATATTTTAAAAGATATAGTTGCAAATGGAAGGGAGGACATACTAATATCTCCCAATTAAATGAAATGTAATAATTTTTAATCATCATTGGGAATAAATACCAAATAAAAAAATTTATATTTGCTTTAAAATTTTCAGCCTTAAAATGTATTTTTTGATTACTTCATGATGGAATTTGAATTTAATAGAATTTGAATTTTTTTTTTTTAAATAACTAAGAAGTTTAGAATTAGCTAATCTATAACCAACTTAATGCAACTGAACATTCAGTTATCACTCAGTAAATGATTATCTGACCATTCTCAGTTATAATATGGTATAATAAGAAAGGAAAAATGATACAAAACATTACTAACAACATAGCAATTTCTTCAATGTTATTTGTAGTATGGTTATAAATTAAATATGTTATTCAGGAGTCATAATGTGCTACAAATAACACGAGTCACATATTACCAATACTTGACCTCAATACATTTCAAGTTGCTTAATTAAATTAAAAAACTATTATACTTTAATCTTACCACCTGGCTTCATGAATGTCACATGATCTCTTTACAATAACCAATGACTCAGACTTATTGTAGCCTATGACCTATTATGTAAACAATAACAGAATTCAATTTTAAATTAAATTCATAATGTAATTATAACTATCAAGAATATAGTATAGTGATCCATTGTCATTTCACATCTTTCAGTATCTATTTAGAGAAATTTTAAAAATTGTTTAAACCATATTATAATATTTATAAAATTTGTATTCGTGAATATCTCATGATTTTAATTTATAACCATATGAATTTCAAAGGTATTAAAGAAAATGAATTTGAGATAGTGTTTGATGTGATATTTATCACTCTTGAAAAATAGATGTAATATATTATTTCAGATTATAACATTTCATTTTTTACGGGTTTTTTCCTGAATATTTTTTAAAAGTTGTTATAACTGTAACTATCTGACATGTCAACAAAATCATTCTCAAGTCAAAGATGTTTATAATAATCTTGCTCTTGCAAATGTCTAATAACTTCCCACATTTATAAAACCCATTCAAGTTTTGCATGATAAGTGAAAGCTGTTGAAGATAATTAGTTATTGGGGGAAAGTTTTTTTATTATGGAGAAATTAATTTGATTAAGTAACTATTCAATAATATTAGACTTGTTCAAATATTACTTCATATGGTGAGCAAACAATCTAGGTGAAGTGGAAATACTAAAATCTGAATCAGAATTTTAACATAATATTTGAATTAAAGTAAATCAAATTTGAATAAAACTTGCATACATGATTATTTGAATTCATAGTTTTCCTCAAGATAGCAGTTAGTGATAGTTGGAGACTTGAATATGTGAATATATAAGTGTTTGAATTTAAAAAAAAATAATTCAATGAATTCCAATATTCTGCTCATATTTTGGAAATCAACTGTATTATTGGTGTGTTATTTGAACATAATTAGCAGAGTAATTGAGCCTGATGATAGATGATCAAGTCTGACTTCAATCTTTCATCAAGAGTGCAGAGGCACAAGTTCATATCTTTAACAATGCCTTTTCTTGTACTAGTTTTGAAATAGTGGTTTATTTTCATACCAGGTAATATATGGTAATCACATAGACAATCTACGAAATTTGAGGACCTTTTGTCCTTTTTGATCAGATTGTATGATTTATCATTAATATCAGTTATATGTTAAAAATCAGGTCTTTCATATTATACCAGACCAATTCTTCGGTTTTTTTCCTTGCCTTATTCCTAAAATACTCAAGCTTACTCGTTTTTTAAATGTTGAATGTCAATTTTCTTCTTATTTTATCTCTTTTTTATTACAATGTCTCTCTCATACCTTTCCCAATATTTTTTCTACAATATATGCTGCAGTATAACCTTAATTGCATTAAAGATCTTTTCCAAATCTATATTTTTAAATTTCCAATCTTGTTCTTTTTCTAATATCTACATCTTGGCTCTATATGAAATGGATCTTCTTAAGCCTTTTTTAAAAATCTTATTTTCATTAGCTACAAATCAATGTTCTATCTTTATTAAAAACTCAACTCTTTGAAATTCTCATTTAATTTTTTTGTTAACTCTTTTGTCATTAGTTGCCAACTTCATGAATATTTATTACTTTATTTCATATCTAATTTTTATTTTTAATATTTATATTTTAAAAATATTTATATTACTAGTTTAGTATCTGAAGTTCTGAACCTTAAGAATATTTTCCATAGAAATAGCACAACTTTATTAGATGTATATAGCATCTGTGAAATATGATTTTTTCCTTACAGTATAGCTTTTTCATACCTGCACTTATATATGTAATATACAGGGATTTGAACTCAGACTTTCACACAACCCTCAAACATCCATGCTATTTCATACTGCTGATACACTCAATCACACACATGTTGAAAAGATAAATAATCACCAATATACATATTTTGTGCTAAACCAGCATTCATCTGTTGGTCCAGATTATCATCTCCACACATATATACAATCAAAACTCAGCCTATCTTAAGATAAACAATCTTCATACTTTAATGGACAGGTTTCAAACCACTCCATCCCACAACTCTTCAGTCATCCATTTTATTGAAAATGATTTATTGCAGTTTTTATGTTTTACTGAGTTCATACTAAAACATGGTGACTCAGTGTTTTTATTTTTTTTATATTGGTTCCAATGTACCAAAGCTGTTTTATGTGTAATTTTGTGATATCCCCATTATTTTAACAATTTTATCTCATAATTGGGATATCTTGTTTTCTTTTTGTCTTCAATCTTACTAAGCATCAGCATTTAAAAAAACAACTAACAATTGATATTGCATGTTCAAAATGATAATTTTTGTTTTTAGTGAATATTGAGGCTTAATTGTTTTTGATAAGTGATTGTTTATTATTGTTGTTTATGGTTTAATAGTAACAAATCACCAAACTATTATTTTAAACAATATAATAAAATGTAAGCAATTTTCTATTTTAAAACTCATCTAGTATAAGCTCGAGTACCAGATACATATAAAACCCCTAGCCTTAATATTTCAGATTAATTTCTGACTTTTGTTTTATATTAATGAGGCCTGGAATTCTAATTTGGAAAGATTACGGGCATGCATTCAGCAACCTTCTTTAAGTCAATCTTAAGCTTGTAATTCAAATCAGCCTAAAATGGTGAACCCAAGTCAACCTGCTAAAACACTTTTTAGATATCTGAAACCATTTCACTATATATTTCAGTATCTTTATTTTTTTCAAATACCATAAGCATCTTATCCACTCCATCTCTGACTAAAAATATTAATAATAACAATGAATCATTAAACTTCTAGATCAAACAATATATGACAAGATATGCTTTCATTTTTAGTCATTTTTAGTACCTAGAGTTAGTGAAGAATTGAAGATTTTAAAATATATTGTTAATGAAGTGATTTCAAATTTATATAATTATTCAAGAATATTGTCTTGCATTCAAAACCTTAGGATAGTTTGAATTTGAAATTTTGAGAATGATAAATAAAATAAAGTTAAGAGCAGTTGATGAATGCATTTTTGCAATCCTTCTAATTTTGAGTCCCATCACTCATTGGTATAGAAAAAAGGCGAAAATTTGTCTGAGGATGGAGATTTAACTATTAAAGGTAGATATTTTATATGCTATTGGTAATTACTGATTACTGAAGCTTCTAAGTAAATTTATCACTCTACAGTTTACAGCATTTATCTTTTATTACTATCGCATTTGCATGTACAGCAAAATGTGTTGAATGAGTATACATTCACCACACTTTCCAGTTATTGAGTAATGAGAACTTGAGTAGCTTTTCATTCTAAATATCCATTTCCTGATTAATATCAGAAAACTGTCTAAATCTGATTACCTTAAAAATAAATCACATGTCTGATTTAAGCTGGAAAAAAATTTCAAGTTTTACTTAACTTAGATTCAACCCCAGATTTATGTATTGATAATTCTGAAAAATATTTGAAAGCAATTAAAGTTATGTTATTAAAATGCAAAAGTTATTAATTATTTATCTGTATTTTGTTCAAGAAATTATTGCATGGAGTGATTTGGTGCAGGCAAAGAATGGCAAATTCTGGAGCTTTACAGGGTTTATGGATTGTGGCTTTGTTCTGTCATTTCCAGTGTTCAAACTTTTTATGAATACCTGAGCAACAAATTGGTTATTTTATTTTAAAAAATTGCTATAAAGTAAGCTTTGAATAAAAATAAAAGAATCATTTTATAAAGTGAAAAAGTAAGATCGGAGCAACAAAAAATGTCAAGCAATAAAAACTACTTAAAACTGATACTTGAGCTTGTAATGTTATTGGCTACATTATCACAGATCAGTAGGACTGTATATACATTTCTCTTTATACATACAAATCACACCCATGTTACAAGGAACTTTTTAAAGAACGTTACTCTGCTAAGTTTCAGTTCTCTGCAGCTGTGTGTTTAAAATGTAAAGTGAACTATAAATAAGTGAGGAAAGATTAAAAATAGAGATTATAATGCATCTATATAAAAAATATTATAGATATATTGAACTTTTTAAAATTTAAAATAAATAACTAAAATTGAATGAAATGTAATAATTTTTAACTTAATAAAACAATAATTAATAACTGCTTATGAAGAGATGAAAGATTAAAAAATAGAGATTATAATGTATTACAAATAAAATGTCAATTAATTAAAAAAACTATTGTAATAATAATGAAAATAATAAATATAATGGTAATTAATTTCTGCGGATTAAAAGACTGTATATAATAGTTAATTACTGCTATATTTATTATTCTTATTCTTATTATAATAGATTATAATGTATATATATAATATTTAAATAAATCATAGGATATATAAAATATCTTTATATAACAGCAACAATATATATAATAATAATAATAATCATCATCATCATACATATAAAAGCTCATTTTGGACAATATTAATTTTTGTCCTTTTTTAATGTGCTTCAACTAATTAACAATTATGATCTACATTATGTATATAGCGACATCGATTTTATATAAAATTAACTATAACCAATTAAAACCATATGAAACCTGTGTAAATGTATATTACATACTGATCCATTCATTTATTATGAGTCAAATTAATTGATGTTTATATGTGTTTATATAGTTGTTTTGTTATAATTAATATAATTGGTTTCATATCTCTTCTATTAGATTCTTTAATATAATTTAAAGATCTTATATTTTACACAGTCTATTTTATGCCTATATTTTAAATAATATATAAGGCAGATTTATCATCTTTTCTTTTAATAGCATTATTATGTTCTTTTGCTCTTTCATCTAATTGTTTTCCTGTATTCCATAGTAACCATACAGCAATTTCCACAAGTAATTTTATATACAATTCTTTTTTTATATTTCATATTTCCTATTTTATAATTACCTATTAATTTGATATGAAATATAAAAAGAGAATTGTATATCAAATTACTTGTGGAAATAGCAGTATGGTTTACTATGGACATACAGGGAAACAATTATATGAATGAGCAAAAGAACATAATAATGCTATTAAAAGAAGAGATGATAGATTTGCCTTATATATTCATTATTTAAAATATGAACATAAAATATGTAGTGTAAAAAATATAAGACCTTTAAATTATATTAAAGAACCTAATAGAAGAAAGATATATGAAACCAATTACATTAATTATAAGAAAAGTAATTGTATGAAAATATATAAAACATCAATTAATTTGACTAATAATTGGCTAATGATAAATGAATGGAAGGTTATATATATATATATATATATATATATATATATATATATATATATATATATATATATATATATATATATATATATATATATATATATAGAAACTAATTGTTTATTGTGCAGTCATTTAGTTAAAAGTAAAAGAATTAAGATCTATAATTAAACCTGATAGCTATCAGTCTGTATCTCATAAAGTAGCTGCTTTCCAAGGAATTATTGTCATAGGAATATTAAATTAAATAATTCTAGGGGGATTAGCAATTTTATTTCAGAAATATCAATTTTATAAAGATTATTTAAGTGTTGAGATAACTCTCGACTAAATTTGTTAAAAGTATTTTATTTTATAGTAATATTTGTAAGGATGTAAAGGTTAAAGATGAAAATATGATTTTATTTCTTTGCCATTTAAATTGTCTTCTTATAAAATTGTGTGTAGAAATAGTAAATTGTTTGGAAATAAGAAAATTGCTTGGAAAAGGGGTGTTACATTGAATAATTTATTGAATAATACAAAGGAAGTTTTTGATAGAAAGACTATTCCTGGTGTGGTATATTTTATTCCTTGTTTATTTTGTAAGAAGGTTTACATAGGTCAGAGTAGTTTGAGTTTAAATGAAAGAGTAAAGGTTCATAAAAGTAGAGTTAAAAATAGATATCTTAGTTCTGCTTTGTATGTCCATGAAAACGATACAGGCCACACTATTGATTTTGATGAAGCTAAGGTTGTCTTCTTTGAGAGAAATGAAATCAAAAGAAGAATTAAAGAGTCTTTATTATTGAAAATTTATGATTCTGAAGCAATTAACTTATTTAAGAGTTCTTTTAATATTAAGGGTGGATGGGAAGTGAATGGATTTGTGGGTAGTTTTTAATAGTATATATAAGTTGTGTTTTTTTTATTATTTCTTTACACTTGAGAAGTCTGCTTGTAGCAGTGAAACCTTAGGTTGTGTTTTAATATTATTTTTATTCTGGTCTGGTTTAATTTTAGATTTGGGGTAGTTTTGATGATATATATATTTGTACAGGTTTTTTATGCCTTAAAAATATTGTATGGTTTTAATATGTTATAGTTAATTTTATATAAAAAGAAATAGATGCCACTATGTATGCAATGTAGATCATAACTGTAAATTAGTTGAAGCATATTGAAAAGGGCAAAAATTAATATTTTCCAAAAGAAATTTTATGTTTATTATTATTATATATAATATTGCAGTTATATAAAGGTATTTTATATTATATTGACCGATTTATTTAAATATATGTAGAAGTTGCATAATGGATTAAACGTCTTTTCATTTTGATGATCTAAGTTATTATAGATATATTGATCTTTATTAAATTTAAATATCTAAAATTGAATGAAATGTAATAATTTTTCATAAAGACAGTAATTAATAACCATTTATGTGTTGTAAATGAGTGCTTAAAGGGACATGGGCATTTCTAAAATGAATTTGTATAATATAGGCTATATATAAAATGACAATTGTTTTATTGAAAGCATTTTACTTGTTGATACTATATTTCACTTAAATTTGGTAGTACTTTTAAGCATACATGGGCATTTTCCTGTCTACCAAGATGGTAGCTTGTATTCTTGATGAATATACAGTTTTGGGGGCATGCAGTTTATTTTTCATTTTCTATTATTCAATAAGTGTTACTTGTTAAATTAGAAAAAAAAAATAAGAAAATTTTAAAAAAGTAATAAATTCTATTAAGAAGTTTAATTAAAAATATTTTTTTAACTTATATTATAACATGGAAATAATGAGAAACTTTGAACATTGTCATACTGTGTTTTAATTCCGTGTATTTTTTTTTTTTGCAATTTTTTTTAAATGATCAAAATTTGGGACCTTCCTGTCACAGAACAACTTGCACTGAAGTATTTCCAAAGGTATGGGATCCTGTGCTCCCAAAAAAATGTGTTAATGGTTATGATATGACACTTTACATGCAAACAGCACCACAATGGTGATGCAATGGGAAATCTTGTATAAACAGAATATTCACTCATAAAAGAACATAATTTTTTGTCAAGCATTGGTGGCTGATAGGTCAGTGACAGCTGCTTTACAAGCAGCTGTCCTGGGTTAGTGGATCCACTTCCTGGCTGATGCTATGACCCATGAGAAAAAGAACATAATTTGTTTGTTCCAAAATTCCATTTCTGATTTGATACAAATTTATTTACAGCTGGAACAGAGATTTAATGTCCATTGAATTGAAAAAAGATCAGTTGGTTTGTCCAACAACACTATCATAGATTGGAACAACTACCTGAGGAAATCTCACCTGCCATGCAAAATTGGAGGGTTTAACAGAATTGTTGAAATCAAGGTAACTCTTGTTATCAAGTGAAAAATTCAACAGGTGAGAATACTTGTACAACAGTGGTTATTTGGTGGCTTGCACAAAGAAACCAATGAATGTTTCATTGTAACTGTTCCAGATAGAATAATGGCTATTCTTATAAACATGATAAAACAAAATATTGTAGACAGATCTACAATTTCTTCAGACTATTGGAAGGTATATATAAGTGATGAATTAAGGCATGCAGGGTTTGCACATTTTTGTTGGTCCAGTTACCAGCATGCATACACAAAACTGCAAAGACTTTGGGAGCTGACCAAATGGTGAAACAAAAAACACAAGGAAACTGCATGACAACATGTGGCTTCCTATTTAGCAGAATTTATATAGTGCTGACTGCACAAACAAGATTCATTTGTGGTGATTTGGGGGCCACTAGGGATTGCAGTTCACTGAAATGAATATTTTTCTCTTAATCTTATAGCTGGTTTTATTTTTCTATTAATGAGTTAATACAAAAAAAATATTGATAAAGTGTAAATATTGTAATTAATTTTTTCAGAATGATTTATTTTTTTGAAATAACAGTAATGAAAATTAAAATGTCAATATTAAACACTTTTCCTAGCAGCCATTTTTAGTAAAGATTTCTTGTAGTCCCTGAAACTGTATATTTATCAAAAATATGAGCCGACATCTTGATAGACAGAAAAATATGCAAGTATCCTTTTAAGATAAATTCATGTCAGTCTCAGTTAAATTAGTTTGCTAAAGGTTCTTCATACAATGATCATTTTGTTACCAGAAAATAATATTTTCCAGATAATAAATGAGATACAGTTAAAATGACATCAAAACATTTATTGTATCTGTTTATAATAGTAACATCCATAAAGTTGTTTTGTTTTGTATGTTTCTTTACTTTATCAAGCAAGAAAATAAATGCTTTAGTTTTCTCAAATGAAATTATTTCAATAACTGATGTAAATTATTTAATTTTATAAACACATCTATATTCAAAGTCAATTTAACACTGCTACATATGAGAAAAATTTGAAGCTTTTTGATCCATAATTACTTATTTTATATGAAAACATTTTTTATAATAATGTCAGAAACTCTGAAGTAATTTGCCAGTTAAAAATGCACTGGACATTATTATTTTTAATCAATGCAGTATAAAAGTCTCTCTGATTTTAATCTACTTTCTAGAATGCATAGAGAAGTATCAATTGCATACTACTTTATATATGCATAATGGTTAATTACTACTCTATTGTGTAATTAAATTCTAGCTATTTATTTATTATATTTTATACTTCAGACCCTCTATAAATTATTGATAGTTATATATTGGAAATAACATGAAGATGTTGTCATGTAAAAAACGTCGATGTCTACCGGAAGGGAAATCTGTAAGTCAAAAACGTCATCGGTTGAATTATTCACAAGTACCGATAGTTGTAATTGTAAAAATATTGAAAGCGATCACATTGAGATTTAATAAATTAAGCAAGGAAGTTTGCTGACGTGATGAAAAGAGAGACTATGGATTGGAGAAATTGAATTATACTTGGGAAGAACTTTATTTGCTGGGGATTGATAATGATTGGAAAATGATGATGATAGTCAGTTGCTCAACCCTTCAAGTGATCACTATCAAAGAATTTGGAACCGATTTATTACAAAACATCTATTCAATTAAACTAAGGTTTTGCTTTGTTTTACTTAATTTGTTTTGGAGATGATTCAATAATTGTTCATCTTTGAGATTCTTTATTCTAACCTTAATGTTAAACTGCTTAAGGCATTCGATGTTTATTAACATTAAGTTAAGATTCCACGCTTTTGTTTGTTTGTTTTCCTTCACATTATATATTGTTTCATTCTTAAATCAAATGAGTGATCATCATCATCACTTGGTGTGTTTGTTTTCATTCACATTATATTGTTTCATTCTTAAATCAAATGAGTGATCATCATCACTTGGTATTATACGCTCAATGATATAAATATTTTTATTGTAAGAAAGTATCATTCTCAAAAGTAAAATAAATATTTTATTTGTAAATATTCGTTACACTTTGTATTAACTGCTCGGCATGAAATTGATAATCTCTTCATTAATGCATTTTATTTAAAGAAAATTAAAAATAAATTTTTAATATTAAAATACTCTATTTAATTAGTTTAATAGTTATTTATTTATAGTTGATAATTGTTTTTCAGAAATAAAATAATAAAAAAAAAACACTTTCGAAAATTAATTTTAAATATATATATACACCCACTCATATGTATACTTTTTTTTTTCAGTTGATGCTTTTCTTCCTATGACAATTAACTCTTTCTACAGTAGCTGTTTAGTTTGTTTGGGAGCTGCACTTCAAATTGCCATAGTGGAACCTATTATTCTTGCACCATTTACTGTGTTTGTTATTATTGTTATTATCATTGAAAACTTTTTTCGTATTGCAATAAATGATTTAAAACGTCTAGAAAGTATGTCGAATTCTCCAGTTATTAGTCACTTAACAGCCATTATCCAGGGACTGTCAACTATAAGAGCATTTAAGCAAGAGACACAGTTTCTGAACAAGTAATTACTACTTTTGTTTTTTGAAAAGTTGAGTGTGTTTATTTTCTTAAGGTTTAGTAATTGACTAATTTTTATGAGTTCTGAATGAACTTTACAATTATCAACAACAGTTTTTATAAAATGGTAAAAAAGTGAATCTGTTAAAATAGCAAATCTTTTGAATCTTTGTTATAAAATATTATTTCTATTTCTCATTTCATTCTTATCATAATTAAAATTACGCTAAATTATATTTGATAGCCCGACATTATGTTTGTCTCTAATAGAATTAAAGCAATGGCCTAACAAGTTTAAATTTTTTTATTAAAAATACATTAATATGTGTAGCAACATAAATATTATTTATAGATTTAGGTTAAATCGATTTTTAAATAAGCCCACTACGGAGCAATACCTTCCCAATGATCTCCATAGAAAGTAAAGCAGAAAACACGACTGACTTAACTTGTCAATTGCCTGATAGTGAAGGGATTGCGCAGTATTTTTATTTTTGCTTTATCCCCTAGTTAAGAATAATTAAATACCTATTATATCATCATTATTATTTTCAATCATTATTGATCCATTGCAGAATAAAGATCTCTGCAAGCCTCTCTTTTCTATATCACAGATGTGTAAACTTCTTTAATTCCTTCCGTCATCTCACATACAATCTCTTTCTAGGTTTTTTATAATCACTTGGAATCTAGTTTAAGATTTCAATTGTCTATCTATTATCATCTCTTCTCATCTGATTTTCAGTTTTTTAATTCTTTCAATGATATCAGTGATAACTCTTTGTTCTCTGAGTCAACCCAGTTGTGGTCCGTTAATCACTGTGAATGGCTATCTCTTGTGATGGTGATAGATAACCATTTAGCAACCAATATTTATGGTAGCTCCAAGGGATGGCTATCGGAAAGAAAAATTCTAAGTCTTGTATAAATTTCAACGCAGACCATTGGTATGGCAGGTAGATTTGATAACTTGATCACATGGCCATTATGATCATACTTCTAAGAATCATTTAAATAACATAAATCTTTTTTAATTGAAACATTGCACAAAAGCAAACAATTCATGCAAATCTCTCTTATTCTGAGCAAGTGCAGAACTACCAACAAAAATCAGGCAGCGATAAAATAAAATGATCGGTTAAAATATTATTTATTGGTCGATCATGCAAGCAATGATGTACATTTAATTTCAATGAAATTGTACAAATATTACCTAACTCCAGCTGTAGTTTCATCAGCACATCCAGCTCTACCATAATCATTGTGATTAAGTGCTTCATAAATGAAATTTAACAGCTACCATATCATTAATGACAGCATTGTAAATATTTGTGGAATGGAAGGAATCTTATTAAAAACAAAATGAGCTCATATAAATAGCTTTTCTTGTGTCCAATCTTTCTGATGTTAATAAATATATTGTCAAGCAAAAGTTGCCACAGCAATTTTTAATGGTTAGATTCTTATTTGCTGTAATCTTAAATCTGTTGTTATTTTTTGATATTAAACATAAGTAATCAATAATCATCACTTGTGAGAAAAAGTACATTATAAATCAAGCTAATTGTTTTCTAATCAATGCCAAATATAGAGCATAATAAAAAAACAATCATCCACATGCACATATTTAAGTGCTAAAGTATTATAATAAAAAAATGCTGGTATTCTGATACATCTAATCATCATCAATGCTTTAGCTATATGTTACCTTGAAAATGCCGGTCAACTATGCACTAATTTGTATAAATAAAGTACAGTGGGTAGACTTTAAAGATGATCTTGACCTTTGCACTATCCATAGAATCATCTGGATGTCCAAACACAATCATATTTCCACATGTGCATGAATTATCCATTATTGCCCTAGAGCTAGCTCAGGATCAACGGGAGACTGAGCATGAGAAAGTATAAATACATACATTAAATCCATTTTACTTTAAATAGTTTCATTGGGATCATTTATAAATCCCTTAAAGCATCATGCTATGATGAAATCAAATCACATAAACTGCCAATTTGTAGATCAGATAGCTGGAAGAATAAAAATATCAACACTGTTATTTTTTAAACAATTATTTAATAAAGATAACCAATGAATAAAAAATAAGAAATTCAGAAGATATATAATAGTATGATAATTCCAAATCTAATACATTTTTCATAATCAGTATTTACTTTAACAAATTATTTCTCTTTTCAACAATTAAAAGTGAATGACAACATTTGACAGTAAGAGATAAACAATTAAGATTGCCTAAAACCTTTCCTCTTTTCTTATAAAAATAAAAAAAAGTCACAGACATTTTAATATTTTGAGGGGCAATATAAAAAGAAAAATATGTCTCATAAAATAAAAATTAATTGTAAACATAGATGTTCACACTACAATACATTTTTATCATGGATTTGTTTTGTTTTAGTATTACTTTTGAATTTATAATTTTCACTTTCTTTCATGTTAATTTTCTATTCTTGTAGCTTCAATTGTTCAATTTAAATAATCTTTTTTTATATAAAAGTTCTCCCATTAACTTTTTTCTTCTTATAAATCCAATTTCAAAATTGATAGTTATTTCATTTCAGATGATTACAGGACCATTTTATCAACCTTTTTTTCCTGGTTATATTTTTCTTCTTATGACTTTTGTTTTATATTATAATATTATCCATTATGTCATATAATAGTTTGCACATTAACACAAATTTCCAATAAGGTTAGCACAGACTGAGACCATCATGCTTTTGGATGGACACACAAGGCTCCTTGCAAATTTCTTCAAGAGATATTCTCTTTCTACATTTTATTTTAGTAAAAAAGACTATACAATGATTTGATAATGCTCAGCTTTTACTAAAGCTTAGCACATGGTTTTTTTTTCAAATTCATTCCAAAAAAATACTTTTAAACAATTAGTAGTGAGGCTAGTCTTACTTCAGATTACAAGCTTGATTTCTCACTTTTCACAAACTGACTGATACTGCTGCTTTTTCTCAATAAGTGGATTAAGAATTACTGTTACTAGGTTTACTGCTTTAAACTGTCCCCATATCTTAATTTTTTGAAACAGTTTTATTATCCATTTATTCACACAATATTTTAGAAATGATATAATTAAACACCAAGTAATTGATTCTATTTTTACAAAAAGTTTATTTTCCTCATTTTTTTAATTAATTAAGAATATATAATTTTTATATAAATTGATAAACTTTTCTTAAGTCAATTGCAATTAAATTCTAAATGCTAGGAATGCTAAAATAAAAAAGCTTCAGTGTAGACATATGTTAACTTGAGATAAGCACTGTCACTGTCTTAGTTATGATATTATATTCATTTGATATGAAATCATATTCATTTGCTATGAATATGACATCATAACCAAGATATTGAAAGTGCTTAGCTCAAGTCAACATATGTCTACACTAAAGCTTTTTTTTATGTTAATATTTCTAGTGCTTAGAATTTAATTAAGAATATATAGGCACATAAATATATAAAGGAAAAGAAACATCAAAACAAAAACTATGATATTGCAACTAGTGACAAATAAACTAGTTTTTATTTACTGAGTAGGCAATGGCACCATGAAGGAAAATGAACACATTTCCATGTTAGTCCTTGAGTGTACAACTCAGTGCAGCACAAATCCAACTTTAGCATGCAATTTATGTTTGCATCCATGGTAGGATTGAATAATATAAAGTCACAGAGTTTTTCACAGTTGTTCAACAGTTTTTCACATTTACAAAATTATATGATTTTATAAAACATGTTAATTATTAATAAAAAGTAGCTAATTTGTTATTGATTAGTAATTCATAAGAAATTTGAGCAAGTTCTGCAACTATTACTATGCTAAATTAAGCAGGACAGTATATTATTAATAGAAAGCAGTTACATTAAAAGATAATTATAATGACTGGATTTTATTATAGTAAAAGAGAATCAGTGCTGAAAATTTCATGGTACAATAAAAGGAAACATCATTGTCAACTATTATCCATTTCAGAATGACAATTTCCAAATTTAATATAGTCCTCCAGGAAACTTTCTTATTTTACAATCTCCCATTTTATTTCACTCCTAATTCTTTAAATGATGTCAATTAGTTTTGTTTGTTGTCTCACCCATATATTTCACTTGCGATCCCTTCTTGTAACTCCAACATACAGCCTTAATACTTTATCATGAGGTCTTAAGTCTTTATATTGTTTTTCGGACAAATACTCAGCCTCAAATTCATACATAAAAATTGGTAAAAGACATTTATAAAAAGAATAATTCAGTATATATAAATTATATTAAAAATATTTAAATAAAAAAATATATCACATGTATTTATAATTTGGACATAATAAATAAAATGAATGATTTGTTGCTCAGAAATTTATAAAAAAAATACCAGCATTAGAAATGTGCTAGAGTTGCACTACAATGCTGGGATTTTGAACTATAGACTCTGTATTATCATTGCACTGGAGTGTATAGCCATAAACATTTCAAATCAAAGTAAATAGGCTTTTTCAGCTCATATACTGGAATCTCATTAATGAAATAAAATATTCTATAGAGTAAATAAATGTGATCATATAAATATGAGAATAAACAACAAGTCTTCTAGAAATAAATGTTTGTTCTCATGACAATAATCTTTAGGAGGGGTTGTTCAGAAGAAGAAAAAATTCTAACATTGACTCTGAATTAATATAATGCAATTTATTTCAGCTGCAGTTAGTGTGAATTTTAACCTTGGAAAAATTTAATCTTGTTTCTCTTTTTTTGAGTGATTGACTGGCTTAACTTCTTAGGATTTACTTATTATAGACAATTGCAATGACAGTCAAAACTAAATGAGTTTCAGTTAGTTATACAGAAAGACACCTTCATATTTTTTTTTATTAAAAATTAATTCTAGAAACTTCAGTTCTTCAATTAGTAATAATATCATTGATACAATTATTCAGAATGTAGTGAAAAAGTTCATAAGCAATATCAAGAAAATCTCAATATGTTTGATCAATTTTGTAAGATAAATCATGGATTCAGTACCCACAGTAGTATTACAGCCCTCTCACCAGAGGTGCATTGCTGCATCACATTACAATTATTTTTTCACAATTTAAGCAGCTTTACTAATATAACCAATCCAGAATAATAAAACAATTTTAATCTTTCAATAAAATATCCGTTTACCAAGCATTGTTGAATGGCTATATGAGTTCACTGTGAGCCAGTTATATAAAAAATAAAAAGTTAGTTTATGACATGAAAATAGTCAAGTTTTACCTGGCATGAACTCATATCCCAACTTATACCCATGTTAGGTGAATGTGACCATTTCTACATTGTGGTGCTGATCTCACAATCTTTTTAAACAAAAAAAAGGGTTTGTTTTTTTATTGAATGAGGAAAAGTTTAATAAATCAGAAGTAATAATGTTTTATATGAAAATATTTGATAATGACAATTATTATTATTATTATTATTTTTTTTTTTATATATATTATTATTATTATTATTATTATTATTATTATTATTATTATTATTATTATTATTATTATTATTATTATATTTTTTTAGCAGTTAATCAAAAATAATTTCATTATTTTAAAGTAAGAATTATATTTGATGTAGATTTCAGAATTATGTTGATTCCAGTTTGGTGATGAGTGCTCTTTATTTTTTCGGAACTCGTTGGTATGGTTGGTGGCTGAGTATTTTGGTTATTTTAACTATGATGTTTGCAGGAATTGGCCTTATTTTGACGGAAACTAGTGGTGCTATGGCAGGAGTTGCTTTGAGTGCTTCACTTCAGGTAGTGTTTAAATATTTATTACCTATAATTTGTCACATTTACTTTAAATCCAAAATGCTTTTATATTTATAAAGAAAAAGTATTTATAAACATCTCTCTTTATATTGTTTTTTCTTTTCAAGTTACCTCTAATAATTTATATTTTAATTTATACAAAATGTTTATTAATAATTGATAAATATTATAAAAGAATATAGTCAAAACATTGGAATATATTATTGTACGTTATAATAGTTCATATAATATATAGGGTATATGAGCACAGACTTTCACATGACCCACCACTCTTCACACTATCTCATAACACTGATACACTTGAACACATATATGTTGAAAAAGATAAATAATCACCAATATATGTATTTCATGCTAAACCAGCAATTATCAGTTGGTACAGATTACCATCTCTACACATATATGCTGTAAGTGCTCAGATATATATTAAGATATCCAATCCTCATACTTTAATGGGTTCAATCTACTCCAACTCTTCAACCGTCCATCCAATTGAAAATCTGATGATGGAGTGCTCAAAGACTACCCTGAGGCTGAGATTCTTGTCACACCTATGTTGACCTAAGGTCAATCTGATCCCTCATGTACAGGACAATCCATTTAATACATATACAAGGGATGGGCAGACATCTGTACTCTGTAATAACTGAACACACAGACTTATTATAGATGTCTGCCCATCCTTTGTATATGTATTAAATGGATTATGTCCTGTACATGAGGAGTCATATTGACCTTAGGTCAACATGAGTGTGACAAGAATCTCAGCCTCAGGGTGGCCTTTGAGCATTCCATCATCAGATTTTCAATTGGATGGATGGTTGAAGAGTTGGAGTGTGGAGTAGATTGAAGCCTGTCCATTAAAGTATAATGATTAGCTATCTTAATATATATCTGAGCACTTACAGCATATATGTATAGAGATGGTAATCTGGACCAACTGATGGTTGTTGGTTTAGCATGAAATACATATATTGGTTATTATTTATCTTTTCAACATATATGTCTTCAAGTGTATCAATTTATTGAGATAGTGTGAAGAATAGTGAGTAAAGTGAAAGTCTGTGCTTATATACCCTATATATTACATATATAGACACGGGTATATAATAAGCCTATGTGTTTCAGTTATTAAATGGTTCATATAATAAATCAAGATTTATAAAGAAGCTTGTGTGTGGTTGATGTATCTAAAAATATGTATAGGAATCGATCTTGTGTCATATCTATATAGAAATACAAATGAGTTAGCCTGATTTCAAAATCTTATGAGTTTTTGAAATTTCAGGCTATTAATTGCTTGAATAGTATAAAAAATTAAAAGTTGGCTTTTAGGTGTGCAATAGATCCAGATTTGAGTCCTAGTTTTCATTGGCAAAGATAAAACAATTAATCTGGAGATAAGGATTTTATAATAATATACTATTTCATTCCATTGCTTATCTAATTTTATAGTAAATGACTCTAAAGTAAAGTGAGAATAACTGGTCTTGGAAGCATATGAGTAAGCATATCGAAGTCACATGCACCCTCATCAATGTAACAAAAAATATTAGAAAAAATTTATTTAACGAAGTTCCATAAAATTCTAAAAATACGATGGCAAGATTATAAGACTAATCAATATATTATCCAACTTACTGGATGGGATACTAGAAAGTCCATTATTGTAATGCCACATCTTCATTGGATTGGACATATGAAATAAATGAACAATCCAGAACTAATTAAAAATATATTTTACAGTAAACTTAAGTATGATTTTTATAGGATAAGCAGAATCCATTTATATTAAGAAGATTAATCTCAAAGATGCTCTGAAGAAGTGCTACTTTAATTGTTTTCATTGGAATGATATGGTTGAAGAAAGAATATAATGGAGAGCAACTTTCAGAAGGAATGCTTGCTGCAGAAGAAATTAAGACATGATGAAAAATCAAATAAAGAAAATAATATATTAGCAACTTCTATATGTGAATGTATTTCTATTTTCCAGATTGATTTGTATAATCATGACAAAACTTATCTCTAGAGTGTTGTTGTTATTCGTCTTTTTATTTTTTTTATTTCTTTTAGATGGCTAAATATCGATGATTTTAGCTTAGGCTAATTAAAAAGAGTTATATGCATTGTTTATTAAAAATTAAGCTAAAATTATTATGTTAGGAAAGTAACAAATAAATGGAAAATTACTCAAAATCTTTTTTGCTTAATTAAAATACGATTTTTACCTAATTACCACAAACTTTTTTCAGGCAGATATCTTAACATACACATATACATTTTTATTGTAAAACTTTTTGTTACAAAGTAAATTGTCAAAAAAATAAACTTTTTATAAAAAAAAATATAATTGAATGAATGCGTGTAATATCTGTGAACAAAAGTCAAATGATAATTTCCAAGCACTATTAATAAATAATTGGACTGTCTTCTAGTTATTGTAATCAATAATTTTTATAAGAAAATGGTAGTTTCTTACTGTCATCTCCATATGAAAAGTTATCTTGAATTATAACTGCAAGAAAAGTTTATATTAAATCAACTGAAAGATTTTATACATATTCATAGAGAAGAATATTCAAATTTACAGAGTTGTTTCCACTTATTTTTAAACTCTGCAATAAATGGAACAAAAATCAAAAGTAATTACAATTAATATTTATAATTAATATATATAATTGATATTGATTTCAAAGCATTGTTTAAAATGAGTGGAAATAGCTCTACTCTGTAAATTTAAATATCAGGCATTTCAAATCATTTTGCATTAAATATTGCTGATATAATATATGAACATTTTATCAAAAGATATTGAAGATAGCAGCTAAAGGGCAATTCATTTATTTATTAATAATAATTGGAAATTGTTATTTTATTTAATATCATTATTATTTATAATTATATATATATATATTATTTTTTATTTATAATATGATCATATCCATAGAACAATTAGTACTTGAACATCAAATAATTAGGCTAAAGCACAATAATTTTGTACAGATGGTCAGATTCAGAATTTTTTTAAATTTGATATTAATATAGTGGATTTTTATTTCCCAATATATCATTCTTATCATGAGCTAACTGTTCAGAGAATTTTATTCTCTGATATTATATTAGATTAATTGCATATATTTATTCAATCTTATTATCAGTAAGGTCCAATAACATATGATTTATATTACATAGATAATTTGTTTTAAAACAGGTCAGCAAACTATAACCCATGGCCACTTCTGATCCATAAGATGACTTATCTGGCCTGTGACATGCCAACTCTTTGAATAAAAATGTTATAATCAACAAATGGCATAATAATGTTTTAAATCAACAAATGAAGCAAAAAATATATTTTATTATTATATAATATTAGCAACAAGAAAGTGGAATTAAAAAAACTCTACCTTTACATACCAATGCTAATGGGGTAAATTTTTCATTTTTGTACATAAGAACAAAAAATCGTTTTAGATTTCCTCAAAAGATTGAATAACATATTTTTAAAAATTAAAAATGGATTAAAGTTGAATAAATGGAACATTTTATAAAAGAGATAGTTGAAAGTATTTTCTACTAGCAAATAAATATAAAAAATACATTTTTACATTTTCAGACAGCAGAAAATATCAAAATTAAGTATAAAGATCTTAATTATCTTGTAATTTCATAAAAGTATTTTTAAAAAATTAAAAGTTTTTATAAAATTTTTATAAACTTTACTATCTTTTAGTTATGTGATTGTAGTGCCTCTAGTGATTAACTTGCAATGATTACTTGCAGTAAATTTTACCAAAAACAATTTACAAATGCCATAATTTCATATTATTTTTAAAATTAAACAGATATCCACTTCAGTACCTTCCTAAGTATGTTTTTATTTTACAAAGATCAAATTAGTTTGAATTTACCCTGCATAGTTCTTTGTTTTATATCGCTATTTTTAGAATTTATACAGTTCATACTTAATAATAATAATAATAATAACGTGAAAGCTAAACACCTTCAAACAGATACGCTTTAAAAATGCTTACGTGACAGCCAATCAGATGGAATAATGGCATCACATGGGACTCTAAATTCTAAAACACAAGCCAGAACTATTAGAAAAAGATGGGACCCATCTTAATCTATGCCTCAATTATATTTAAATAAGCCAGACTAAATATTATATATATATATATATATATATAATATTTAGTGGATTAAATGTGAAGGTATTTAAGCTTCACACTCTTAGTTCAAAATGCTTTAGTCTGGCTTATTTAAATATAATTGAGGCATAGATTAAGATGGGTCCCATCTTTTTCTAATAGTTCTGGCTTGTGTTTTAGAATTTAGAGTCCCATGTGATGCCATTATTCCATCTGATTGGCTGTCATGTAAGCATTTTTAAAGCGTATCTGTTTGAAGGTGTTTAGCTTTCACGTTATTATATATTATCTGTTTACGCTTAAATTTAATATATTTACATTTATTAGTTCATACTTAAGTAAGATTGTTTCTCCATTTTTTGTGATCTATGGCTATTTTTTCCCTACTTTGTTTTTTTTTATATAAATATAATAACTTTAGTAAATAATTCTTGGAATAATAAAAATCATATTTATTTTATTATAATACCTGATTAATTTTTTTAAAAAGAATGCATTCAATTGAACTCTATGAAAATTTAGTGTGGTATTATTTTTTGCTGCATAAAGTTTTTATGCATATTTTCTGGCATTGGAAAACCTGAGATAATTGTTGATTATAACTTGAACAAGATATTGGTCATTAGTAATTTTCTTTCAAATGTTAAATATTTTATATTTAACTGTCAACTCATTTATTTTATACAAAAAGTGCATACCGTCTAAGAAAATTAAATGCTTGAATTTTTTAAAAGCAAAATTGTTTACAAATGCATATTTTGGGAGCATTAGGATGACCTGTAGCTATTGATAATGGCATGGTAACAATACAGATAACAAGATAATTAATTTTATTTATTTTATTTTTTAATGGCAATTTGGAACTGTAATTATACCATAAAATAATACCTTTCTAATAAATAGTATATATATTTATGACATGTAGCAAGAGGATAAATTGGCTTGCAAAGACTCTTCAAGTTTATTATCAATCCCTTCAAAAAAAAAAATGTTTCCAACCCTTGATTTAAAATATTGGTATATACATAATTTGACAACAGTTTGACTTGAAGATTCAAAAAGCTAAAGCAAAGAGAAAAATTGATTGTGGTAAAGACCATTACTTATTAATTAGCAAAATATATTTATGACCTAAAAAAAGATACAATAAAGATAAATTATATGTTATCAAATATTATTTGAATGTCTTGCAAATTGAATTAAAAATGATATTAATTTGAGAAGCTGTCAAAGTGGTGAGGACATTGGATCAATTGTTCGAATAGATTATACATTTAGTATTTTATTACCAAAATTTCACTAAGGAAAAAACATTCTGTTATTAAAACAGGTAAAACTCTCCATACAGTAAAAATGGTGATCATGTGATGTTTAGTGGTTTGAAAACAATCTGCCTATTCTATTTATTTGTTTATTTATTTATTTTATTCTTTTTGTCTATTTTTCCTACTGACTCTTTGGGGGGGGAGAGATTTTTCTGCAGTAATTATCATGATAAGATTATGTCTTTATGCAATGATATCAAAATTTATTTTAATACATACACAACAATTCTGTTTTGAATCATTTTTTACTTTCTACACATCTGAATTTTTTGTCTTTATACCTTTGTTACTGTTTATATACTGATGAATGTTGAAAAAAAAAATTATTGTAGAATTCAAATGATATAACAAGTATAAAGCCAACATAAATGATTAATAAAAAAAACCACAAAATATATTTAAAATACATATTAATTAAGAATAATGAGAATAAAAGGTATAACAAAATGAACAGTAAATTTAAAAAAAAAACAAACATAAAAACAAACTAAATATTACGAAATATGATGGGCTATAAAAATATTATTAACATTTGATGTTACTTAAGTCAATATGAACATTGATCAGATACTATATAAATAAGTATAATATTGATAAGAAAAAAATAAAGGGAAAACTTTGAAAAAGTATTGCAAAAGAAGTATTTAGTTTTTATTCAAATATTACAAGAGTACTAAGAAATTATAACATATAAAAGTTAACTGGTTTTTTTTAACTTAATGTGGTGATTGAGCTCTGAAGAAGGCTTCCAAACTCAAAATTATAAAAAATATCAATATTAAAAAGTCATTGCTTTTTCTTTGCTAAGCTTCCAAAAGCATGTTTTCATCTCACTCTTGAACCTAAGCATTAGCATAAAAGATAAAGAAATTAAAAGTGGATACTAGATGTGTAAATGCATTAGTTTTAGCTTTGAATTATAGTCTTCATTGATGAAGGCAAAATCCAGAAACCAGTAGAAATGGAGGTAGGGGGTAATCTATTTAATAAATAGGTATTCTATATATAAAAAAAGTGTGATGTGTAGAAAATCACAAACTTTAAATTTGGCTGATATGTAGATAATAATTTAAATTATTAAAATGAAAATTATTTTTTGGAAATGGATTACTCTGCTCAGTATTGGTTAAATGGAATCCATCAGAATTAGAATATGCTGAGATATATAAATAGAGAAATGCTGAAATATTGGAGAACTTATTATGTAACACAAAAGTTCTCAAAAAATATTTTTTATTGAAAGTTTTTATGCATGATTTTTAGAGTTGTAATGAAAAGTGTAAACTTAATTTGTTTAAAGCATGATAGTGTTAAACAATTTTTAAAACGATTTTAATGTATTTTACAATGGAACATAAAAATGAATATAAAGTCAATTAGATTTTGCAGGTTATATAATTGGTTTTGTAAATAAAGCATCAGAAAATGTTACAAAAGCTATCAGATGAAAGCAAGACTGTAGAACTAAAAATAAATACTAAAGAGATTAAGGCAATATATCATTGGCTTTTTAACAATGAAAAAATAAAAGATTGATAGTGTTATATTAGTTATAAGTGCTTGATCAGATTATTTATTTAGATGAAAACATAACAAAAGAAATTAATCATAGTATTAAACTTGGATAGAATACTTTTTGGTAGCACAACTTAATGTTAAAAGATTACATGAGTGAAAAATAAAATTTTGAATAAATGTGTTTATAAAAAGCATTATAGAGACTTCAGTGCATAGCAAAATGTGAGCGATGCACATCGAAAGAAGCAAGTAGAGATTGAAAGTAAAATACATATATGAAAGAAAAAAAAACATATTTCATTGATATCAATGAAAAGATTAAAAAACTGAAATAGAACTGTTTCTCAATATATTTTAAAGAACCTAGACAAAGACCACATATAAGATGGATTGTAGGAAACATTTCTGAAAAGAATTTAATGGGAAAAAAGCTAAAGGCAGAATTAAGTTTGAGATATCTTCATTCTTCAGTGGATTCATAATAATTGATGATGTTGATAATGATATATAAAATAATATTAATTGAATAGAAAAATTTATCATATGATTATATTATATCTGTTATTTTGGAAAAGCATATAAAGAAAATTTTTATCAAAATGTCTGATAAAAGAAAAACAATATAAAATGGATATATTGTACTCTAGTCCCATATAAAGCAGAAATATGGATGAATAATTAGTAGCAAAAATATTTTCTAAAAAATAATTCCTGAATTATAGATAATATTATAGAGATATCAATAATAAGACAACTTATCTAGACTATATCAATTAATATTTTTATATATCATTTTTAATCTTTTATATGAAAACCGTCTATTCTAAAAAGTAAAGTATTTAAGAGAAATCCATAGTTATGATTGAAATTAGTTAGGCAAGATAATATAATTTAGACTGTCATGAATATAAGTATAATACCTAAAGATTATTGAAATGGTAAATATTTATAATTGAGGAAAGTGAAAAATAAATGGGGATTATTTAAGTCATTTTGATTTTACAAAGATGTAATTGTTGTTGTTTTTTGCAAATAAAGCATCAGAAAAGTTACAAAAGCTATCACTTGAAAACAAGACAAAGAAAGTAAAAGTATATAATAAATATATGAAAGCAAATGTTTAATGGCTTTTTGAAAAATAAAAAATTGAAGATTGATAATAGAAATTTTGTCAAATGATTATTAAGACTAAGTAGCAACATTTTTTGTCAAATGATTATTAAGACTAAGTAGCAACATTTTATCACGTAGTGGTAATTTTTATTTTCGTCACCCATACATTTTAACACAGTTTACTTTAGTATCTTTTTCAGAGTTATTTTTAGAATTAGATTATAAAATAATGAGAATAAATCAATGTCATTTACATTACACAATTTTTTGTGTCCATCAGCATATCGTTATCAGAAGCTCTTTCAGCAAAATCTATATTATACAAAAATCTACCAATAGTTTATAAATTCAAACGTTTTACATGGTGTTAATGAATATTCTAAAAATATTCTGTACATTTTAAAAAGGATGTGATGATTCTCAACTAATATATACTTGTACATGTGAAAATTGTCAATTAATATGTACACATAGTGATTATCAACTAATATGTATCTTGTATATATGTGTGTGCATGTAATTAGTATATCTATAAAGTCTAAGAATTGTTTGTCTAGTTGTAGTGTATTTTAAAATTCCCTTATTTTATTAGATTGCATTGTATTTTAAAATTCCCTTATTTTATTAGATTGCATTGTATTTCCAACATCTTATGCAGAATAAATCTCTGGCTGAATCTACTTTAACATCAGTTGAGCGAATACATCAATATATTAAGGTAATATTTTTAAAAAGGCAATTCTTTTTCATATAAATAATTCTTATTTCAATAATGAAGTAATTTTTCGCAATTAAATAATACTTACAATTTTCTCACCAATAATATTTTAAAAATCAGAAATTTTGAGAATATCACATAAAAATATTATCATAAATGACACAGTTAATACTATCAGTTAATACTATTAAAAAATGTAGACATAAAACTTGCCACATGTAATAATTAGGTCTTAATGTTTTCATTTCTTTTAATTATGCTTTTTTGTGTAGTGTGCATTTAGTATCTGTATTATGGCAATAAGAGCTCTTAATAAAATCTCTTTGTATTTGTTTATTAAAAATATTTTTGTATTTTATTTCCTAGTTAAATGAATTTCATTTACAGTAATAAATCTAATATAAAAGTATAACATTTCTTAGAGGAACACAAGATTTTTAATCTTTTGAGAATCTTTGCCTCATTAAAACATAAATCCTCTTAATTGATTCTACATAAGTTTTCACTTTATATTTATTGCCTGTTACTGTTTCTTTTTTGTATAAACAGTTTAAACATTGTTAATATTTATTCAAATTTTTACAATTTTCAATACTATTAAGGTATATCCCAGTAATAATATCATATGATATTTCTAGAACAATTATTTTTATTCTAAAGCTATCTACTGTATGGATAAGTACATTAGTCTTAGATTTTGGAAAGAGAAATAAAAGAGCATTCAAAAAGTATAACAAACCACACCCTAATGGAATTGCTCTTGTCTCAAAATTAGTTAATAAAATTCAAGCTTTGATAGGTTTAAGATTTTCAGAGACTGGAAACCTCATGAACTTCATTGAAAAATACTCTCATTTTTTTTAGATTTTATTCCATATATATTTTTCAGATTTCTTAGTTATATATATATATGTGTATGTATAATAAAATATAATTTGTTGTTTCTAATGAATTATAATTTACTTTCTTATTAACATTTTGTACTTTCACTTACCATTAAATGGCTTCACACTAACTGATTTACCATTATTTAGCTAAAAAACAAAACCTTTTCCACATTATCCTATTTTCTATTCTTAAGATTATCAGTTTCTTTTATATCTTGATCTTGACCAGGGCCTTTCTCAACATACTCATAATAGATGGTTATTTAAGCTCTGTTTCTCCAATATATTTTTTTTTCCTAATAACACTTTCAATATTTTTTTTTACTCACTAATAAACAACACTTACATATTACTCATGATATCCATCCCAAGTTTTTATTGTTTTACTCTCCCTTTTTCTAATTGAAAAATTTATTCAATATAAAAGTCAATTTAAAGCAAAATATTTAACAATTTTTTTAAGATATAACTTTATTAACAATAATATACTAGTATTAATTTCACAGTATCTATCAACTTTTTGATTTAACTTCATAACTTTTCAAGTTTCCAAATTCTTTATTTGCTATTCTAATTTAAATTATTTTAGAACTGCCTTTATATTTTACAGTCATCTTCATTATCTAGTTTTCAATTGAATATATTAATCATAATCCACAGTTTTTCTTTTGATATTGCTTAGTTTTATTCTAATATTTTATTATTACTTTCATCACCTAAGTTTAATAATTAAACTACTTTACAACTTTATAATTTTTTTCATTCTTTTGCTATATTTTCTTTAAAATTCATCACTTTTGCTTAATATATGTGTTTGTTCTTATTATTTATCAGTACCTTTAAACATTCAGCAAACAGTGAATACTATTTCTCTGTTTTTATCAAAACACTCAATTCATCCAAATAAATATTAAATAATATAATGTATAATAAATACTTTTATTTTTTGGGAGCTAAAAAGCCAAAAAAATGATTATTTTTTTCAACCACAATTGGGATTTTTTTATTTAACTTGAAATAAAAGCATGGGATCTCTCGAAACAAATTAATTCAATCCACATATTGTAAAAAGTAGTGATTAAATTAATTTTTGATCACCCTACCCTTTTATTTCAAATTAAATATAAAAATCTTAATTTTAGTAAAAGAAGACTATTATTTTTTGGTTTTTTAGTGACAGTAAATGAAGCATTTATTATAAATATATGTGCTGACATGCTCTCATAAGAAATGCTATAATTGTATGAAAATTATTATGGGCGTTAAATGTTCTCATTGTCATGGCCTTGGAATGTGCATAATTTTATGTGTATGTGTATATAGGCAATAGATTCAAAATGTAAAATAAATTAAATTGCCCATTTCTATGAAAGGGGTAGGATTCCTTCTGATTTATGACATTAGGGTTGTTAGCAATCTGCCATTCTTCTTTGACCCTCTGCTTAAAGTCATTTTGCTTGATGCATGCTTTGTTTGCAGATATGAGCTCAAATATATGATGTGTGGTGTTTTGATGCTCAAGGGAGATCAACTTATGCTCTGGATTATCTGTGGCTTATCTGTAAATATATCAGTATTGGGAAATCTGAGGCAAGTGGAATAAGCCAATCATAGAACATAATATCTGATGTCAAGGCTGGCCTCTTAAACAACTCAAGCAGAGATAAAATAATTATGCAAATTACAAAATATATGCGATTCAAACCTATTAAAGCTGCCAATCACAACTGGGGAATGCATGTAGATGGCACCAAGTGAGTTCTCTCTAAAAATAACACAATATATCTAAAGGGAATAAAGGAAATAGATTTTTCTTAATGAATAAATCCAACTTTAAGGAGAAAATAATTGTTCAGATAAGCAAACTGAAATTTAATCTCCCAAATTACAATATAAAGTGGAACAAAGACAAATTTATTAGTGACATATTGTGCAAATGCTGCAATAAGGCTTTTACTAAAGATGAATATTATAAAACCTACCTGTTGACTGCAATTCCACCATGAATGTTCACCAATGCCAAATTGCACTAACCAAATACTCTGCTTAGGTTAATGTTGGAATTTGAGATGTGCACTAATAAAATACCATTAAAATGATTAACCAGTGGATAACAAAACAACTAGGTTATGATGCTTACACTATTAAGTCATTCTTTGAAATTTGTAAATCTAATTAAAAGTATAAAATTTAGGAGGTGATCACAAAATAGCTTCCCTTGACCTAACTAAGTTATATGGCTTTATTAACAGGAAAGTTTATTATCATCATAAAATCGGAACTCCTAAAAACTAACTATTCACCTGTATAAATTAATTTTATATTAGATTGATTAATTGGCTTGATAACAACATTATCACCATGTTTGTTGGACAACATTATTATATGACTGATAAATGTCCAATGGGTTTGCTCATAAGTGGAATTATTTCAAGTACATATCTTAATTACATCGAAAAACAGTTCCTCCCGAAATACATCATAAATATTCTCAACCGTATTCACATCTGATATATAGCTGACATGTTTATATGCAGCTTGGAATCTTTGATTAATGAAATCAAAAT
Source organism: Epiperipatus broadwayi (assembly GCA_028023455.1). Lineage (NCBI taxonomy): Eukaryota > Metazoa > Onychophora > Udeonychophora > Euonychophora > Peripatidae > Epiperipatus > Epiperipatus broadwayi. The sequence continues at coordinate 86,934 of JAQFVV010000755.1, read as the reverse complement.
AAACCTGGAGGCAAAATCTGCATTTATCATCAATTATAGAATGGAAACATCTCCATAGGAAGTTAAAATCCCTCAATATCCAGCTACAGAGAGCTAATCTCCATTTAAACTATAAGATGTGCCTCAACCCTTTAGAAATCAGAGGTCTTATGCATCCCTATTCCATCTTACCTCACTCTCATACATGTGCTGGTCTGTCATCATTTTTTTTTTTCAGAAACTACCACTTATGCTAGTTTAAAGCTGCTTGAAAAGCCAAAATTGAGCAACACCTTAAAGAATTAACTAGGTTTAAAATATAATAACATCGCATGAAGAATCAAACAATTTTATAACAAGATGAAATCAAACTCACCCAAAGATGACATACTTTGGATACTACTTTTATATATCCCATAGATAGCCAAAAACAGCAATAAATCTTGTTCACAAACACTTTGAGTAAGCTGCCATACTCCTCCCACAATTAACAGATTAATAAATAATTCTAAGGACAGACTCCATAAAGAATAAACTTCACACACCATATATAAAATTACATGCCCCTAAGTAGGGTGCAGCACTATCTAACACAGTGAATCATGTACATGCCTCTCTACTTGAATTTCCCAACACAGATATCTTTACAGACAAACATAAATTGATCTTCCTCAAGCACCAAAATTCCACAGGCTATACATTTGAGCCCTTATCTGTCAAGATAGTATGCACTGAGCAAAATGATACTAAGTGAAAGGTCAAAAAAGCATGGCATAAAGCTAACAACCCTATTGCCATAAATTGGAAGGAATCCTGCTTCCCCCTTTTTAAGAAATGAACAATCTGATTTACATACATTTTGAATAATCCATTGCATCTATATATACTCATATAATTATGCATATTCCAAGGCTATAATTATGAAGACATTTAGCACCCATGACTGCACTTAGCTTAGATAATAATTTTCATATATTTATAATTTACAATTGTCTAAGAAAAGTTTCTTAATTTTATAAATTAAAAGCATTTATTGTAAAATATTTATATATATATTATTTTTAAGTTTTTAATATTCAGATATTTTTTTGTAATTATTTCTATTTACAATGAAGAATTAAAATGTTGTCTCCGTCTATATTTTAAAGAAAATTAACAGGACATTAAAAATTATTTTGTTTATGAAAGAAGCATTTTTTTAAAAAAGAAATTTTACAATCTAAAGAAAATAAAATTTCATCCAATTTAAAAGAAGCAACTTTTACAATCAAGTGAAAATAAGATTTGCTTTTATTTCTATTTTAATCTGTTCAGGTTCCAACTCTTCTCTTCTTATTTGAAAGACTCTGGTGACAACTTTACTTATATTTGCAATACTTTATTTTTACAATTAAATCTTTTTTCTCTATCATATATCGGTAATCTTTACATCATTTGTTACAAATGTAAGTTTTCACATATTTTAACAGTTAATTTTTGAATTGGCAACATAGGAAAATAAAATACTAAATTGAATTCTTAACTATAGCAATGGTGTTTTTTATTATGGATGTACTATTGTCTATTTCATACAAATTTTAGAATGAAAGTTAAATTCCATTTTTAAAATAGAAATAAACTTAGTTGACACATTATATAAGTAATATTTACTAAAGCAATAAATCTTTAAGTATTGTGCTTGAAAATGCAAAGGTAGGGACCTCTACAGGTCTTAACCACAAGCTTACACTTTGGAAGAAAAGAGGGGAACCTTTTTTACTTCAACCTACCTTCACATTTTCAAGCGCACATGCTTAAAAGTGCCTTAGTAAATATTACTTACATAATCAAAGTGCATTAAATAAATTTATAATTGACACATTATAAAAGAATAAAATATGTCTTAAAAATTCAATATTAAATGTATTATTACTAGAGTTTTACAAGAAATGTCTTCACTGGCATTTATGGAAGGTATTCCTGTTAGCAAGTAAAAACAGTTTCTGGGTTACCATAACTGAGTTTTTATACTCATCTTTTTAAAAATAATTATTTTCAATAAAATTGAATTATATTCATGGAGTGTTTTGGTTTAAAATAAAGATTTTACAAAGATATTCCATAAATAAGCTTAAACATGTAAATGAATTAATTAAAATTACAATTTTTCTTTTTGAAATACTGATACAAAACAAAATATTCAGAATTGCTTTGAGACCAAATAATCTACTAATCAGGCATTGTCTTTGTCAGCTTGCTTTCATACAGACATCTTCAAATTTATTTTTAAACTAATCATTTTAGTAATGATTTCTATGCAATAAAAATCATAATGATTTAGTAATGAATATGATTAAAAGAAAGTTGTTGAGGGAAATGCCATGAGACCATATTAAATATAAATATAAAACACAATCTGGATCAACAACAAAGGTTCTTTCCAAGATGGAAAAAAATCATCCAGGAAATGGAGCAACCTGAAACAGATGGCCTATTTGCTACTGACCAGAAAATGTTTCTTACTTCTATTCCTTATGCATTTTTTCATTATAACTTGATCTTTGGCTGATGGGGAAATTAAACATTCATGATTCTGTTGAAGCACCCCACTTGGAAAATTTGTTTTATCAGTAAGGTTCCTTTTCCCTTTGACAGATATGTGAAATCTTGTAGTCAAAGTTAATGATTCGCTGTATAGATTTCAGATTCCATATTTTTGGCCTTCATAGAATGCAAACTCAGAGAACATTGACTACGCCACCTATTTAGTGAAGTGAATATTTTGTCATAAGCAGAGGCATGTACTAGAAGATTATAAACTGGAAGCTTTGAATAGGCTGAAGAAAATTCAAGCTCAGAAATGGGATTTGTTCAAATGCAAGCAGATGAGCAAGAAAAATTAGAAAAAGACAGCAAAAAACTTACTAAGATTGTGTTAGACAGTCAAAATATAGCATATTGCCAGTTTCTCAGATGTCTATCTAACCACATTTACTCTTTAGAAACTGTTCCAAGCCTAAGCCCTCATCCAAATCTAAGAAAGAAAAAAGACAACTGAAGATTTTAAAAAGAAAGAAGACATTTTTGAAACAGGCCATAACAGGCCAAAATTCAAAACAAAAAGCTATTGCTAGTTTAGTAAGTTGATGTGAAACATACAATGATTATGATCAGTGGAACATTGCTATATAATCCTTAGATATCAGGAGATATAAGAATGAGGATGCTAGATAAAGTATTAGTAGAAACACCAACTGAAAGTTGAACAAAACATTAGGCATCTGTATTAAAGGCCTTTCTTAATGATGCAACAGGAAAATGTGAATTTGAAATATTTTTGAAGAAAGAATGTAGTTATAACAATTTACAATTTTATTTGCTTTGTGAAGAATTGAAATATGGATCAATAAATAAATAACATTGAAGAAAAAATTCAAAGTATATGGAAGGAATTTTTAACTCCTGATGAACCATGTGAGGTGAATGTTGATGGCAAAACATTAGAGATTATTTAAAACAACTTGAAGAAATTGTTCTGTTATTCATTAGAAACAGTTCAGGCCCACATCTATCTTCTAATGAAGAAAAATACTTGTGTTCATTTTATTTTTTCTGATGCCTATAAAAACTTACTGGTCAATGTTTTCCAGGCTTATTCTAAGAAGAAGTTTTTTAATTGTGGGGGGTGGGGGTGGCAGTGGAGAAAAGTTTTTTTTAAAAAAGACATCAACTCCAAGCCCTCAACCAAAATGACAAGATAGTTCTACTAGTAATAATGCAGACAGCATTAGTAGATCTCATTCTTCCCTCAGTGGAAGTTTGAATGCACATCATTCTCTAAGCCATTATAATTTACAAGATCTTAATTTTTCCCCTGGCAAAGCTGCTTCATACAGGAAAGCATTTCCAGGCACTCTTTGCAAAAAATTGGATATTTTAATAAAGTCTGAGAGTCCTCCTAAAAGCAATTTAGAAATTCTTAAGCAGTATCCAGTCCATTCATGTGATAATTTTCATCAAGAAGCCAAAAGAATGTCTTTTAAGGTACCTCCAATGAATATAGTAGCACCATGGGAAAATGAGGATCATCTTTCTTGATAATGATATAGATTACCACAAAATAGTGGGGGGGGGGATTTGAAAGCAAAGGTGCATTATCATAATGCTCTAAAATAACTACAATTTATGATAAAATGATACTGGAACACATTAATTGATCATTAATATTATTTATTGTAACCTTTTTTTTAAAATAAAAGTATTTAAAAAATATATTGCCTTTTTATGCACATTACTGAAAACTTACCGAACCAATATCAATACATTTGAAATTTGATCTTCCAATTTTCCACAGTAAACTAAATGAGGGATTAACCTGAAATATTTTATTGCCATATTGCAGTGCCATTGATTTCAACATATATATAAAATTTTAAGAAAGTTAATTTGATATAACTCTGTTAAATCTCAATTACAAAATTTGTCCTAAACAAACAAAGTTTCTAAGTTAAATAAAAACTTTTAACAAAATAGAAGATAAATATTTTTTACAATCAATGTTTATATATACTCATATCGCTGTTCATGGGTTAGTATAATGGTAAACAGGCAGTCTCAAAAATTAATGGTCACTGGATCATAAATCACTTATTCACTTTTAATGCTCAAAAATCATATGACCTTCCAAGCATAAATCATATGATTCCTTTGTCTTATATAATAGAGTACAGTCTTGAGAAATACATGTTTATTGATTACAACTCTCTTATTTCTAGTATTAAAATATCATATGATTTTCCAAGCATCAAATCATTTGATTAGTTGGTCCTATGTGGTTTAATGCTGCAGTAGTGTCACAAATTCAAGAGATAAATGACTATAGAATCATCATTTGTATGTCTTTAAACTCCTTTTTTCCATTTGTAGGTTAGTGCAAACAATAATATAATTGTAAACTCAAGATCTATGGATCACAGCTTTTCTATTTACCTGCAATACTCAGACATCAAACAACCTTCAAATGTCACATAATTAAATTATTTTACTCTGTGAAGCTTAATGTTGTAGTAGAATGATAGATACAAAAGTTAAAGTTCATGAATCATTACTCATATATATCACTAGCAGTGGTCAAATACCGTATTCCTTTTGAAGCATCCAAATATTTGAGTACTTTGCCTATGTGATTTAATGTAATGGTAGAATGGTAGATGCAAAAGTTAAAGATGTTTGGATCACAGATTTCCTTCACTTCCAGTGCATTAGATTATATAGTATTTATATAAATATATCTTTTTTGTAAAAAGGCAAATATTTTCCGATTTATATGCAGTTTTTTAATAAGTGTCTCTGCTTTCAATTGAATATTTTGTTCTTTATAATAGTGCAAAGTTATACAAACAAATAATTCTATTTGATTTTTTCCTATATAACCATTAACATTAGTTTTTTTTATCCCAATTTAATCTTTAGTTTGTCAACCTGTTCTAAGTTGAAAATTCTTTTTCCTATAAATCATATTTAAGCTTAATAGAAGTATATTTATTCAGAATTTTTAGTTACATTTTATCTCTATGGGAGATTATTTTTTATTACTTATAATTTCAAGTTTTCTCAAGTCATGTGTTTTTAAAATTGAAATTTTGAAACCATTGCTTTAACATTTTTAAACCAAAAAAAAAAATAATCGAACGGTTTATTTCTCAGAGGTTCATAAATTTTTTTTGAATAATGGGAGTAACAGAACTGGATCAAGATTTGTGGACTTTGAACTCCAAGTTCTGCGATACTAAAACTACACCAAACCACAGAAAGTAAGAAAATAGAAATTGGGTCGGTCCCGGATATAATTGTATGCAACCAATCTTCTATATAACTACCTTTGTATATAATATATTTCAATTTATGGTAATTTTATATAATTTTTATAATTAATAAAAACGAGCTATTTGTTTGACAAAAATAATTTCAGTGTTTTTAGCTACTGTTTGTACTTATATATTTAAAATATTCAGGAGTTATAGGATCTTTTTATTATATAATTTCTAAAATTTAGCACTTTATTAATCTTTTACTATTAAAAGTTTTAAAATGAAATACCTTCATAGATCTTTTCTTTTTAAAATTTGAAACGTCTGTCAATATTTAAATGAATATATTATATGTTAACTAATTTGTTAGACATTTATTTTTATAAAAGTAAACGATTTTCAACAATATGTTTTATTCTTTTTTTATTTTATTATTTTTAATAGTATTAATTTGTAATAATAAACAAGTATTTAAGAAACGATCTTATTTTGAAAGCTAAGATATACAGAGATTGAGTGAGTGATATATAAGAGAATACATATTTTTGAGAATATATATTACATTAATAAATAATATCACTGCATATAAAAATGAGATTTGGCAATTAAAGTAAAGAACAGAAAAGGAAATAACAGTTACAGAAATGGATTACTGGCAAAGATCTGCAGGTAGATCAAAGAGGGAATGTAGAAGCAATAAAAGAATTTGACAAATACTGAACAGTGAACACACCAAAAAAAAAAAAAAAAATCAGAATAAGTCAATTGAAATAGTATGGGCATATACAAAGAATGTCTCAAGAAAGAAAACCATACAAATTCACAAAAGAATTTGGAAAGAAGAAATAGATTTAAAAAATTAGAGAGACCTTTGCTGAAATAATCAGGTAGTGTCACGGAGTGTTATAAACTAATTTTGCATAATTTTTTAATCATACTAAAACTGTGTTTCCAATATGCAGTTAATCTTTTTTTTTTTTTTTTTTGGTATTACTCGAACAATGAATGCATTATTAAAGAATTACATTTTTTTTTTATTTGTCAATTTAATTATTAAAATTTATATATATATTTGCATATGACTATTGATTATTTCTTTGGTAGATTATACATTTAACTTTTTCCTTTCCATCTATAACTGATTTTTGAATATAAAGGACATTCTTTTGTCTTATTAATCTATTAAAATAAAAATCAACTTATATGTATAAATAATTTATAGTTCTAATATCTTTTTTCTTTCTTTTTAGAAACTTCCTTCTGAAGCAGCTCTTATTTCAAATTTCAAACCGCCTGATAATTGGCCTCAAACAGGAAAAATTGTATTTGATAATGTTCATTTAAAATATCAAGAGAAACTGCCGCTTGTTCTTAAGGGTGTTTCATTAACTATAAATGCAAATGAAAAAGTGGGGATTGTGGGTCGATCAGGAGCAGGTAAAACATTAAGCAGATTTTTAATGCATCTTTTTTACTGTGTGTATATTTTTTGCTGTAGAAAATAATGCTTTCCAGATAATAATTAATTGAAGTAGAAGTAAAGTAATGCAAAATATTTTATACATTATACAGTAATAATGTGCAACCGTTCAAAGAGTTTGTGCTCAGTATGATGGGAAACATTGTTTGTCTCACAAAATGCCTGATATTGTTTCCCAATTCAAGCTTAAATATGCCTAAGTGTTTTGCAAATACATATATTACAATGAGATTCCAAAGTTCTGAATGTAATTCTGTGATGCTTGTGTTTGTACTCCCTCTCTCTCAAGTGGACCTCAGTTTTACAGCCAACCTCCATTATTTTGAGCAATCAGATTAATAAGATAGTTATATAATTGACCTGATTGTACTTTGACTATTTATATTTCTGCTTCATTAATCAGCCATATTATATTCTGAATCTGGTCTAAAAAGCTTTATAATTTTGATGAGTTTATTATTAAAATAAATAAGCTTAAGATGAATCCACATCAATTATTGCACAGAAAAAGTGTTAAATAGAGAATAAATTATAAAGGCTTATAATGTACAAAAAAATTGAACTGCTAGAATAAAATGCATTGAAAGGATAATGGGGAAATAGCAATCCTTTATACAATCATATTTACTCAACATATATATTTATAAAGTGGATGAATATTTTATGACCATATTAATTTGCAGGTAATTGATGCTGATAATAAAATATTGCAGTAAATATTTGTTCTGACAATTGTTTATATTAATTTAGTCTTCCATTTTGAATGTTTAAGCATCATCAGTTAATAATACTAACTCATTTTCTAAAACAAAACAGCCTATAGTACAGCAATAACATATCAACTGCTATGCCTAAAAAATAATTTTTAAATTAGTTGGGAAAAAACTAGAAAAGTATAGAATCTAATTAGGATAATTTTTTTTTGTCAGGCTGCTACAGTATGACAAGCCTAACTAATCATTCAAAACTGGTTAGTAAGTGGATATCCAGCTAATTTTAGTTATAATTATGAAACAAAATTTAAAATTTTCAAACCCTCACCATCTGGCAACTGAAGTATTTTCTTCATTGTTTTCTCTATAGGGGACTGTTGAAGAGGCCTTTATTTTAATTAAGTTATTTAAAGGCTTTTTTACTTTTTGCATTTTTTATTATTTTTAAAATGTAACCAGTATGTAAAGTGGATATATTATTATGAATGAGAGAATTTGCATGCTATTATCTCATTGTTTAATTAAAATATAATTTGCTATATACTGGAAATCTGATTGCAAAATATTATAAAACAAGATCACGAGACCAGCTGTAAGAACTTTTTCATTAGCTAAGTCCTAATATCACTAAACTTGATTTAAATCTTAGTTGTATTTTTAAAAAATTCTTGATTTTATTATAAAGAGTAAAAAGTTAAATACTCATACATATTAAAGGATGTTCTTTATAGTTTAATAAGTAAAGATATAATTATATTCTGAAATAAACATTGATTCGGTGATGTGATCATTTGTGCAATGATAGAATAACAAACACGGATTAGAATATAACACAATGTTTTAAGTAATATTACTGGTTAGAGTAGCAACATCTAAAGAAGACAGGAGAATAATACCACTAAAAACATTGTGTTATATTTTATCTTGTATGCTATTATTAACACTGAATGTATTTAAAAGTTTAAATAAAATTTGAATTTTTTTAAAGATTACCAGCTGACATTAGATCATAAAAATATTCCAATATATACTCACTATTATTACTTATACATATATTATATAAAGAGCTTGTGAATAAGCTCTTAACAAGCTTTTTAAGAGCTTATTTGTGAGCTCTTTATATAACATTTGTAATACAAGCTTGTTTAAATTAGGTCATGTGTCATCTGACTTGATTTTTTTTACTATACAGTATATATATTGTAACCTCCTAAAAGAATGAAAACAAATTGCAAATGAGAAAAACAAATTGGTAAAATAGTACCAATGCTTATTCAGGGCAATCAATCAGTACTTCCAGCTGATTGAAGGCTAACATATTGGTCCAAGCCAAATTTTAACCTGAAAGAACAATATCAAACTAAGATAAATTAATATATAGAGGAAATTGTCATGGCTAAACAATGACTAGTTAAATAAGATATATAAACCAAGATCAGTGGATTTAGCAAAATGTCATATACCACAATAAGAAGTGATATAGGGGTAAATAATTACAATAAAATATCATTAAAATAAAAAGCAATGTTATTAATAACTTAAGAGGAAGAGAACTCTTGATCTGCTTTAATAAAAATACAAGATTTGGTATTGCAAGCATATGCCTTTGAAATTGCATTTAAAAACCTTTTCTTACAAATATATACTACTACTACTACCATCTTTCTTATCCATCTCTTAAGTATCTTATTGCTATGTTTAGCTAAAACATATTTAATTTCATAAAATTTGGAAGTGTTCTCTTAAATTTTTGCCTTAAAAGATTCATTTTTTGTAAATAATTTCTTCTTTAGCAAAATAATTTAAATAATATGGTTCATAAAACAAATTAGGATATCTCAGGATAATATTATTGAATTTAATCATAAAATAAATTTTCTTTTACTGAAATCTTAGTAAATAAAATTAAAACATATGCTTACCCCTAAGTTAATGTCTTATCACAATTATAATAATAATATTATTATTCATTTAAAATAAAATGCAATATGATCTCTTAATTTAGAATAAGATAAATAATAAACTCCTAAGATCACATGATCACCATCTCTTATACTAGCACATAATTGTTACTGTATAGAGAGTTGTGCCTTGTTTAAACTCCTAAGATGACATTCAGATATTAAATATGAATGTGAGGGATTTTACAGCCATTCTAAATACCATAGAATAAATTTACTTAAATATCTTTTAAATTTGAATTAAGTCCTATAATCATCTAAATTTATTATATAATAATAAATATGATGTAATATTTATGGAAAATAATTTTAAAATAAATAAACACAGTGATCTTTTAATAAGCAAACTAAATTAACTGAAGTGGTCTCAAATAAAAATATATAATTATAATTTTTATTAAGCAAAATACATCTTTCTTGGATGTAATTCTAATACTTAAATATAATTCAATAAAATGACTCTCATATTAATTTCAACATTCATGTACTCTCAAAACATTTAAAATGATTTATTATTTAGATTTCTGGTTAATGAGGGGATGATGTGAAAAAATGACTATAAGGAATTTCGTAATAATAGAACAAGTATTTATTTCACAGAAAAATAAATCACAAGTCACAAATATAACTCATCCTTTAAGTCACAAAGCCAAATGCTTTCACAAACATTATTTGCTTTCAAAAATATATGAAAAGATTAATATTACAAATGGATTTATGAAAAATAATAACTTTGATCAAGTACAAATGATCTAGTAAGTCAAAATAAACTATATTTCTTTAAATTCCCATACATTCTTATTATTATAGCATTCATACAATAATAATGTCCTTTTCATGATGTCCCTTTTAATGAATATTTAACATTGTCTATTTATGCATAAGATACAATTGAAAAAATTGAAGTTAATTATTTATCATATTTATGTTCTAACTCAGCAAAGCTTAAGTACAGGATCTGCACATCAGTAATATATATAATTCATATTTAAATAAAACAAGAATATGACAATAGGTAAGGATAGCATTCCTCAATACCTTGATAAAATAACTTAACTGCCATAATAAAGCCATGGTAAAATATTACCTATGCTTTACAAATACATTACTAACAACAAACTAGATTTATATTGAGATAACTGAGAAAGGCAAAATGCACCTATGATGGCATAGCTCATAAATAAGTGAACCTACTTTTGAGGGCAATAATAAAATTATCTAGGACTTTGTCACTAGTCAAAAAATGATAAGAATGCATATCAAGGACAAAAATACTAATTAGGATTGCCTTAAACTAGAAAGAGCCTAAGCTACAATTTCCAAAATATGCATGCTAGTAAAACAATGAATATGAAAAAAAAGACCAATGCTAATATCTCTTAAAATAAGCTAACAAAAATGATAAGAGAGTCACATGCCACAATCTCTAACAATACTGGTAAAAATAATAATGCCTAAATAAAGAGAGAATAAAGCTAAATTTCTATACAAAAATGCTATAACTAATGGATATGCAAGATAATAAAAAATAATTAACACTAAATATAGCTTAGTTAAAATTAGGCAATAAACAAGAAATAAAATAAAATAATAAAAACATACATCTACTTATACTACATTCAATGTAATAATATACCTTTTATAAATAAATAATTCATATGAAAAAGGGAACACATATTATTTTAAAATATGCAAATATCATACACTGATATTCTAAAAACTTTAATCCAAAAATTATTTCTAAAAATTGCATATAAAAGAGATGAAATAATATATATCTGAAATAAAAATGTATTCAAAATCATAAACATAAATAAAATATTAACCCTTTTACCACTTAAAATAAAATAAAGTCCTTCTGTTTCTTCTGTTCTTCCACCATTAAACCATTAACATGAACAGTTTATTAGGCAATAAAGTTCTGTGGACAGCAAAAATATCCAACACACAAATATAGTGTAATGAAAATATAAGTGTTCTATGGTTATCATTAAGTAAAATTCAATAAATTTTGCTAGCAAACTAAATAAGTGTGAACATTTATTGAGCAGATTTTCATGGATTAAATGACATTTATTAAATTGCAATAAAATATTTGTTATATTCACTTGTTAATTGCTAATTAATTGTTATTAATTACAACAAAAGTAGTATTCACCAGAAAAAAACATATTTCTTTTATTTTCAAATATCACATATTAAAATTATAAGTTTCCATAAGAACAATGTGAAAAAGAGAAAGTATACAGGCTTTTATACTTAATTCAGGAAAAGTTCATTGAAATGTAATTTAAATATAATGTCACTTTTTAGAAACATCTTATATTTCCATTTTTAATATAAGTAATTTATTCTAACATTTCACAGTATTTGTTAAACATTTTAAAAATATGTCTATTGTTTTTCTTTTTCCTGGATCCAAGAAAATGATTCCTTTCCTCTGGGGTGGAAATAGACATAACATATGAAACTTTTTTCATACTGTTGTAGAGCAATGAATGAAGTCAAATATTTTTCTTTTTGCAGAGATGAGAATGATTTTGTAGATGATGGATAATATACTCATCATAATAAAATGTCTTTATTAAATGAAATTCAAAATTCTTTACATAAGGTAAATTATTTTCAGATAATATTTTCTATGAAGTGAGTATTTTAGAAAAAATATAATAAAGCTACTCAATATTTTTAAAAATATTATTGTTGCTGATAATTTTAAATATTTCAACATAGAAGTGTAAATGTTTTAAAATTGATAACAATCTGTATGTTGTTATGGTGATAATAATAATGTCTCTTAGAGTTTCCAAATGTGTGAATTTTACATGTTAAAACTTTAAACATTGTAATAACCGACTCTTTTTTTTTTTTTACCAAAAGCTGGCTGCAATGAAGATTTCTAATCCTTGAAGTTCTACTCAGACATTGTACCTACATAATTTTAACTTTTAGTTATAGATTGCTTTAAAACTAACAAAATAAAAAGTTTAAATAAAATTATACTTGTTAATTAAAACTTAAAGTTTTAAAAACATAAATGCAAAGAATAAAATTGATTACAAGAGTGAGTAGATTGTTACTAAAAAATAGTATTTAGGACATGTGTGGAGGTATTAATTTCACCTATATATAACTTGGAACAGGTGACTACTTTAGAACACTGATTATTGACATTTAAATCTATGCCCCTTTTCCTTTATTGGTTCAAATTCATGCTCTACTGAACCAAGGAAGGACTAGCAAAAAAAAAATTAATACTTAGCTTTTAAAATAAATTAATTTTCCTGTCTAAACAATAAAATTAAAGATATTTCTTATTACAATAATTATTTACAAATTTAAACCTTATAACAAAATAAAACATATTACAAAATTAAAATTTACATTGTTTTAAAATAATATTTAACACATTTAATTTACCATTAACTATTAAAATGTTTTAAAAAGCTAATACTAATTTTAGAATTAAAAAACTGAGTTCAAACTCTATATTTAGGTTTGCTGATAATTCAATTAAATTGTGTTCATAATATTCTAATTTCATCTTAATTTTAGCATTAAACATTATAATTAAGTATTTTAAATTTATTCCCTCACAGGAAATTGAATAAAGTTAATAATAATTAAAGATAAGATCTACAATTGTAGATAAATGAATGCTTGAATTAATGGATAAATAAAGTGTTTAATTTTAATATTTATTATATTAAAGTAATTATTAAAGATCAAAATTGAAAAAACAATTTAAAATATATTCTGAGCAACTTTTATAAGTTAAAATTAATTTTTGACTACATTAGCACTATTAACTTGAAAATACATTACTAATTATTTTACGCTATCAACTTTTAAAGATTTAAATACTTTGGCATGATAAGCACTTTTTAAGACAAAATATTATAAGTCAAGCTACCAAAATTATTTCACAGTGACAAAATTTACAAATATACTGATATAGCTATTTGAGTTGGATAGCTGGGTTTGAAGACATGTAGGTATCTGAAAATTTCAAATTTTCCACTCAATAGATAACTTTTAGATAGGTTCTTAGCTTTGTGTTGGTATTTTTAGATCTAGTGTCTGAACCTACCCTGGCACTTCTCTGAGAAGTGCCAAAGCATGAAACCATGGTCAGGGGTTGGGGGAGGGTTCCTAACAAAGATATTTTAAGTGCTGGCTCTGGCTAAGCATTTATCACAAAGCTTGTTGAGGAATTGGCAATCCTCATTGTTTATAACTTACAAGCTTAAGAGAATAGGGTCATGTGATCTATGACTCTTATTTTGACTATTTATACTGATATAGTAACTTTTTATATGCAGAGTCAAAGCATTATAAGACATTTAGTTTCTGGGAAAAGCTAAAAGTCATAACATTTCCATTCTCTGCCATTCTAGATATTAATGTAAAATAATACTTATACAGAATTGTGGGTACAATTATATTATTAAAAACTTTATATTTAAACTTTGTATAAATATTATTTTACATTTGATAAATATTATAAATCATGTTTTTGGGAGCAACTGTTTAATAAAATAAAATTAAATAAACTGGCATTTGGCATAATAACACTTATCCTGAACTTAATGGGAAAAAAACAGAAATAATCACATGATTGTAGTAGAGACAATTATATCATGTGGTTGTTGAATAATTTGACTTAAATTTGGCAGTATTTTTTATATTCATTTGTGTGAAGAAACTCTTCCAAATAGTTGGCAATTTTATTGTTTCATCACATTTGTTAATGCAATTTGCTTTCTTAAATATTTTTATAGCTCTCTAAATATCTTTGGTTATAGTTATCACATATGGATATGATCTTAATACTTTAGAAGTCTATGTGATGGCTAGGGTTCAAAACTTGGAGAGCAGGTGCTGAAGATATGAAATTTTTTTCACTGCATTAAGATATCCATCTCTTCTAACATTATATATTGATTTCTCTACATGTATATATAGATGTGCACATTCTGTAAGAGATCTCCTAAACACCTTGGACTTCCAGAGGAATTACATCTTTAGGTTTTATAAGAATGTTGTTATTCTTTTGCTCAGTAGAGACTCCTTTATGTCATAGTCTCACTATCTTTCCAATCGTCTGTTGTTCTTTTTATATGAGGAATGTAGACTCTATTAGAAGCATTTGCATTTTTTTCTTTTGGGGGGACTTTTGCTTTGTGCATTATCCTAATTTATTGGTGATGGTATTGTAACTGTTTATTAATAAGAAGTCACATGTGTATTTAATCTCCTTTTTTATGCAGATGTATTTGGAAATAAAAATGCCTTTGCAAAAGTGACTTAGCTACAGGAAATATGTGCTGGATAATGATAAGATAATAACTTTATATGTGCAAATTTCCTATATATAGAAGAGATAAGATAGGATTGTTTATTCTAGAAACAAGGATGTCAAGAAAGGGGAGTTTTTTATTTTTCTCCACTTTCATAATAAACTTAATTTGGAAAAGTAAGTCTGAGGTTAAAACCTATGTTTCAAACTTCTCCATGAACAAATTAGTAAAAATATTGGAGATAGGAGATCCCATTGGGGTTCCAATGTCTTGTTTGTAGAATTGACCATTGTAAATAAAATAAATATTGTTAAGACAATGTTTAGCTAATGTGGAAAAATTGACTGTAAATTGCAACATTTTAAAGGTATATCCAGTGTTTATTGATTGGGAAGTTAATTAACAATGAACAACATCAAAGCTCACAAGGATATCATTTGATATGATTTTTAAATTATTAATAATCAATATAAATTGGGCAGATATTACAGAGATTCATCCTGAAAATGTAAATAGTGAGCTTTAACCATAGTTAAGAAAAGTGATTTCAGAGGATATTCCCATGACCAAATTCATAACTATAAAATCTTATAAATGTGGAGTTGGAGAAAATCCATTAAAGGATCTGGATGGCATGACAGAATTGTTTACTTTCCACTATTTAAAGGAAACCAAAAAATTGTCATCACTAGTAATAACTTGTATTGAAGAGCCAAGAATTGGTGCGCTTCATTATTTATCAAGTCTAAAATATTTAAAAAAGATAAAACCTCTTTACTTAGATCATTTTGGAATAAAGAATGACCAACTAGCATTCAATATCAAGCATTACAGAAAAAAACATAGATGAATAATAATGATTTTTTTTTCTTTTTGCTTTTTGTTAAGGGCAATCTATTAAAATATATATATGTGTTAAACTTCCCAGAAACATGAGGTTTTTTTAAATAAATGATTTTTTAGATAGCATTAATATCTAAAAATGTATATTATATTTAGAATTAGTTAAAATGATCTTTAAGAATCACATACAAAGAATTTTAGTAGATAATATAATTATTTTGTGCCTAAAATATAAAAATTAAAATGTTATAGTTTTTCTATAAAAAATATTTATGAAATCTTATTATTGATATTAATTTTTAATTTTAGAGTTAAAAATATTTAAAAATTTTTACTATAAGAAATTAATGGCTAATTGGACAATATAACATGTAGATAAAAAAAAACATTGTAACAAAGCAGTGTATCTATTGTTTTGTTTTTTTCAGAATGAAGTGAAGTGAAACTAAAAGTGTGAAGACTAAAAAAGTATTTAAAAAATACAAAACAAAAGTTCTATTATTATTATTTAAAAAACTTATATAAAATATGATTAATAAAAAATTATGATTGTCAAGCGTTGTTAGCCGAGAGGTCATCGCACCCGCCTTGCAAGCAAGTAGTTGGTTGCAGACGGGTGTGGGTTCGCGTCCCGGCCGATGCTATGACATGTGAAAAAAAAAAAATTATGATTTGCATTGACTATGAATAAGCAATCTAGTCAATACATGATGTGTGAGCATGTGTGATAATAAATAATTAATGAAATGAAATTACACATAACATATTTAAATAATTTATCATATAAATTGTTAATATTAATTTTAAGTAATATTTACTGAGGCTATAACCTCGATAATATGCGTATAAAATGCGATAGTAGGGACCTCTACAGGTGTTTTAACCACAAGCTTACACTCTGCTATGGTTAAAACACCTGTAGAGGTCCTTACTATCGCATTTTATACACATATTATCGAGGTTATAGCCTCAGTAAATATTACTTACTGTAATCAATGTGCGTTTAATAAATTTATAATTATAATATTAATTTTAGTTATTGTTTAGAATAAATAATAAAAAATTGTAATATGTTGTTCTTGATTATTAATAATTACTATGTTCTATAAAATATTATTTTTTATATTTTTATTTATACAAATGTGTTTATTTTAAAAGAACACTGGAGAGATAATGAGAAAATCAATAAGAGTTTATTGAAATAATTGCCTGATTGGTAAAAGAACAGACATTTGAATAATAAAAACGAGGATGCAGACATTGAAACTGAGTGACATAGTTAAAGAAACCATCTTAAAATTTCATGAGTTAAAAACTTAACTGTGGATTAATTATATATTGTAATAGCTCAGAAATAAAAAAAATATGGATAGCCAAGATAATAAGATTGAGGGAGAGGTTCAAATCCTATTTGCTACTATATTTTTCCAATTAATTAGATGGAAAGCTTTATGTGTTGAATAAGTGAATAGTATTAACAGTTATTATTCTTTAAAATTTAATGGATACCACATATATTTTTATATTTATTAATTAACTAGGAAGCAAAAAACAATGTACAAAAAATATTGTTCAAAAGCAAATTGATATTCAAAGCTAATGGCTAATATAATAGTTCCATTCAATTATTATATCACCAGCTTTTACATGGATTATCTATGAGCATGAAACAAACATGCAAGGATAGAAATTTGGGCAATTGTTACAGTTATTATTCAATATTGTACTCAGGTTAAATAAAGGAAAAAAATGATAATATAATTTTGTTTATTTTAAAAATGTATATAATTTCTCAAAATGTTCTCTCTAAAAATATAATAGTAATAACACTCCTTATTTAGCAAATATCAATTTTAAAAAATGTGTATTAATTAATGATTGATATATGCATATGTGAACCTATTATGAAGGTGAGGTACACATATTACTTTAGTTAAATCTTTATTCTAAGTTACATCATAGACTTATAAAATATTTAATAAATAACTATGATTGTAAATATTAACTTTTACTATGCATTAAATATATTTACCTTGAAGCAGATCAGAGTTATATTTTTTTTTACTACACATGGGGAGATTAAAGCATTGGATATAATTGATAGATATATTTCTGTTCCATTTTTTGATTTTAATATCCAAATTTAAAATAATTTAAATCATAATGGGTGAACAAATATGTGTGATTATTATAATTGTAGTCTAATAATAAACTATTAAAAGGGATTTAGATTCTAACATAAATGAAATATTTTGTTTAAGGTTATTTCTTTATTTTAAATAAAGAAATAGTGTATAAGTATTAATTTATTGTCTTTATTATTATTCCTTTGGTATTTTAATTACCATGTTCATATTATATATTATATGTAAACAAAAGTAGAATTATTATTAATTGCCATGGTATCCTTGACCTCAAAAGTTTATTTATGTCTATAGTATTTTGAAGTTAATTCCAAATATGTCAGTGATGGATATTGCATTGGATTTGTTTCATCTATTCATTATTTTACTCTTATTTTAAGATTTTAATACAAAAATTTAAATATTCATGTCATGTACTTGCACATTTACTAAAGGCCATATGTTTATTGCAATCAGTTAAAGAAGTAGCATCCATATTTCTGTAAATAAACCATCTAGCTTGAATGATGCTTATCATTATTAACATACATTTTTCTGCAGGTTAGAATACACTTTCAATACCACACAATGACCATTTTATTTCTACTGTTACAATATATATTATAAGGGACTTGAACTCAGACTTTCAAACTCACTACAGCTATCCAATCTATCTTATACAACTGATGTACATCACCACATAAATGTGAAAAGATAAATTATCAATATACATATTTTGTGCTGTTAAAAACTCATCAATTGGTCCAGATCACCATCTCCCACACATATATACAATCAGTGTTCAGTTTATATTGAGATATCAAATCTTTCAACTTTATTGGACAAGTTTCAATCTTCTCCACTATCCAATTCTACAGCCATCCATATCATTGAAAGTCCAAAGGTGGAATGCTCAAAGCCCTACCCATGTTGATCTTAAATCAGTTTGACCCCTTACACAGTGGACCATAATATGTACATTTAATTATACAGAAGAGGGATGGACAGAATACAGGATGAATATGTAATATTTAAATACATATATATTTTCTATACTAAACTTAAAGTAATTATAAGGGATTTGAACTCGGACCTTCAAATTTCCAACAGCTATCCAATATATTTTATACAACTAATACACATGACCACATATATGTGAAAAAGATAAATGATCTCCAATATACATATTTCATGATAAACTAGCACTCATCAATTGGTCATGATCAATATCTCTCACACATATATACAGTCAATGCTCGGTTTATATTAAGATAACAAGTCTTCAAATTTTAATAAACAAAATTCAGTCTTCTCCATTCTCCAACTATTCAGCCATCCATATCAAAGATGGAATGCTTAAAGCTTTTGCTGATGGCAATATAATTGTAAAACCCATGTTGACCTTAACTGACTCCTCACACATAAGACCTTCATATGTCTATTTAATTATACAGAAAAGGGATGGACTGAATACAGGCTGAATATATAATATTTAAATGCATATACATTTTCTATACTAAACAAAGAAATTATAAGGAACTTGAACCCAGAGTTTGATTTCAAACTCCCTACAGCTATCTAATCTATCTTATACAACCATATACACACATATACATGTGAAAAAAATAAATGATCTCTAATATACATATTTTATACTGAATCAGCACTCAGCAGTTTGTCCAAATCACCATCTTCCACACATATATACAGCCAGTGCTCAGTTTATATTAAGATAGCAAATTTTCAAACTTTATGAAACAAGTTTCAGTCTTCTCCACTCTCCAATTCTTCACTGAAAATCCAAAGAGGGAATGCTCAAAGCCTTTCCTGATGCCCTTATTATTGTCATACCTGATCTTAAATCAATCTAACCCCTCACACATATGACTTTAATATGTCCATTTAATTGTACAGAAGAAAGATGGGCAAAATACACACTAAATATGTAATATTTAAATACATATATGTTTTCTATACTAAACTTAATGTAATTATAAGAGACTCTCAAACTCCCTTCAGCTATCCAATCTATTTTATACAACTGATTACATGACTGCATACATGTGAAAAAGATAAATGATCTCCAATATACATATGCAGTCATGTGTATCAATTGTATAAGATAAGTTGAATAGCCATATTGAGTTTGAAAGTCTGAGTTCAAGTCCCTTATAATTACTTTAAATTTAGTATAAAAAATATTACATGTACTTAAATATTACATATTCGGCCTGTATTCTACCCAACCCTTTTTGTATAATTAAATGGACATATTAAGGTCCAATGTGTGAAGGGTCAGATTGACTTCAGGTCAATATGGGTGTGACAATAATATTGGCATCAGCAAGGGCTTCAGCATTCCATCTTTGGATTTTCAATGATATTGATGGCTCAAGATTAGGAGAGTGGAGAAGACTGAAGCTTGTCCATTAGCATGTCTATTAAAGTTTGAAGATAAATTGAGAGCTGATTGTATATATGTGTGAGAGATGGTGAACTGGACTAACTGATGAGTTCTGGTTCAGCACAAATTATGTATATTGAAGATTATTTATTGTTTTCATATGTATGTGGTCATGTGTATCCATTGTATAAGATAGAATGGATAGTTGTATGAGTTTGAAAGTTTGCGTTGAAATCCCCTATAAATACTTTAAGTTTAGTATACAAAATATATATATATGCCTGTGTGATATTTATATATATATAAGACAATGTATATATAAATAATCTCAAATACAAATAAAATTATCTGAGTTATTATTAAAACTCCAAATTAAATATTTAACTTGGAGTTTTAATGAGATCACAATTATTAGATAAAATTTTATGCTTGTTGGTGTTTGTTTAAATTAGAGTTAAGAAAATGTAGCCCCCCTATATCATATTGTCTATAAAATGTACAAAGGATTCATATCTACAATCTTGATTTTTACAGAGATAACAATTGATATTAGTAATTAGCTGAATTAAAAGATGTGTTTACATTTGGACTGACTAATATTACTTATTAGATTTTCCACCACTATAATACCTGAGATTTTGTTATAAACGGTCATTTGATAATCAATCAGAACAAAAAAGTAACATATTAATATAAAAAATAGTGCTTGGAAAAAATTATTATTACATTGTTGCCTTGACAACAGTTTGAAATTGTTGATTGTTAATGATATTGGGACTGTCTAAGTGCTTGCTGGCTTTAAATGAATACGTATATATGTATATTCAAATATAAATAAACTGTCTATATTAAATTTAATGTAATTAGAAGGACTTAAACTGAGACTTTTAAGCTCCCTATGGCTATGCACTCAATCTTATACAACTGATATACATGACCAAATACATGTGAAAAAGATAAATGATCTCCAATATACATATTTCATGCTGAACCAACACTCATCAGTTGGTCCAGATCACCATCTCCCACACATATATACAATCAGTGCTCAGTTTATATTAAAATAGCAAATCTTCAAACTTTAATGGACAAGTTTCAATCATCTCCACCCTTCAACTCTTTAGCCATCCATAACATTGTAAATCTGATGACAGAACAGTCAAAGCCCTTGTTGAAAGTCTTCTAATTAAGTTGTATATGTATATAGATACTGATTTAATGTGTACTCATGGTCATTTTTGAATTTGTGATTTAATTTTTTAGTTATTGATGTAAATTGTGATTGTGTAATGAGTGATCATATTATGGCCACGTGTGGATTATTCGGTCATTTATTGCTCGGATGTGTCATTGGTAGTTTTGGGCAGGTTTTAGAATTCAAAATAAATGTGAATGCATACTAAATCAGTACCTGGGTGTATATATATATTATTACTTATATGAGTTCAGTACATAATGTGATGGTATAAATAGAATACTAAAGGTAGACACTAAAAATACTAATGTTCAATGGATATTTCAGAAAATAAAAAATTGATAATCATAGATTAGATGTTAATAACATAAATACCTTATTAAGAGTATTAATACAGATGAAAATAGAATGGAAAAATTTAGTCATTGAATTAAACTTTTTGATGGAGTAATTTTTATAGAAATATTTTAATAATAAAAAGAAATATTTATATACATTTGAAAAGGGAAGTTTGTTCTAACTTGTGGATCTGAGACATGCAGACTTTCCTGAGTTGCAGTACAGAAATTTTAGTTCACTATAATGAATATTGAGTGTAACAAGATCAAAAGTGAAGTATTTGAGCAAAAGAACAAATATTATTTATATCATTGAAAAAATTAAGAAACTAAAGTGGAGCTCGTTTGGATGTATTAGTAGAAGAAATGATAATAGATGAACAGATCGTGTTTGTATTGGATCCAACAAGATTGTAAAAGATCTATAGAGGAACAAAATGGCAGATTAGTGAATAAATACAGAAGGTTATATATGTGATGTGAGTGATGTGATTCAGAAAAATTAGATTAAATTTGCAGAGACTTTTGTCCTACATTGAGATGATAATAATTATAAATAATAATGATGAATGAATAATATATATAATATTGTTTTCTGTCAATATTATATAAACATTTTAAAAATGTAATCCTAATTTATTCTGTTTTTTTTTTTTTTTTGTACTAATTATTTATTTTAAAAATATATAATTTATCTTGTCAAAAACTTCACATAAATATATCGGAGAGACTTTCTTTTCAAAAATTTTTATTGATATACATTATATAAACTACATAAATAAAATATAAATATCCAACGTTTCGTCCATTTTTCAATAATAATATGGACTTTATCAAGGTTCTATAAAACAGAGAAAAAAACAACATTAAAGATAATAAAAATAATATTAAAAAAAATAATAAAAATAAAAAAAATAAAAAATAAAAAATAAGAAAATAAAAATAAAATAAAAAATAAAATAATAAAATAAAAATAAAATACCTATAAACCAAAAAAATGGAAAAAATGTATAACATAACATCTCCTTACAAAGTGAGAAAAATTTTTAACACCAAAAAGAAAAAATATTCACATAAAAACAGTCAATTCCCTTGTATAAATATATAAACTACTTTAACATTTTATTTAAACTAGGATTTAAATGTTTTATATAAATACTCTCTTTGTTAAATCTTTCAAAGTAATTACCAATACATTCCAAAGGTCGAATTTCATAGTCTTTATGTCCTGTTTCCAACTTATGACAAAAGATAGCAGATTTCTTATCAATCATATGCTGATATAGTCTGGTCTTTAATTTATTCTTGCTTGTTCCAATATAGAATACATTGTTTTTACAGTTCAAACATTTAATTAAATACACTGAATTCATAGCTTCAAGCATATTAAATTCTTTATGATTAACCAAAGATCTTAAAGTTCTCTTCTTTTTGTATACAGGTTTCATATTTATACAGTATTTTTTATTAATTTTATTTAATAATTCATTTAATTTTAAAAATACAAATTTAGATAACTTAAAACCAATATAAATATTATTATCTATAAAAAAAAAATTTTTTTTTTATCTTTATATTGATTTTTGTCAAATCTGAATCAATGTTCGAAATCTATTAATATTTGAAAACGATTTGCAAGTTTTAATTTAAATTCATTGGAATGTTTCTAAAGATTAAGAATATCAATTGTGAATATTGTTTTTCTTAATATTTTTTCTCTCTTTAGTTTTGCATTAACCTGTATCTTACATCTCTTATTAAAACAGGTAAAACTCTCCAAACAGTGGTGCCACTCAGTGCAAGCCAGAGTAATCAATGGATGCCAGAGAAGTTTGTGTATAAAATCCTTATCTAGTGCCTATCCATCCAATATCACCAGATCCAAAGCTCTTCACTGATGAAAGCCACAAACTAGAAACTAGTCTGGTGATATTGGATGAGTAGGCACTAGATAGGGATTTTATAAACTAGCCTTCTGGCATCCATTGATTATTCTGGCTTGCACTGAGTGGCACTATTGTATTGATAGTTTTGCGTGTTTTAATAACAGTTATGAGCAAGCATAAGAAATGATGATCATGTGATGTTTAGTGGTTTAATATCCTACATCTCACTAATCGATGAACATTTTCTAATGTTGAATTTATTAAGAACATTAAAATCTTGAAATACATATTTTTGTTAGTCAAAATATAATCCAATTCTGCTGTACCTTCATTTTGGATGCTTCCATGTCCATTTCCATATAACATTTTTCTCACAAAAAGAATTTATGAAGTTTTTCATTTTCTGAAAACTCTACAAGTCTATGTCCTCTCGATTCTATCACCATAACAAAATTTACCTACAGCATTTTCATTTTTCAGTTGTTTAACAATTCTGGTATTAAAGTCTTCCATTATACATTCATATAAAAATTTCTCTATTTTTCATCACAATAAGAACTTGTTGGCATATAAACCTGAATTATTTGCATTTGATGTCTGTTGTTACATTGTTGAATAATAATTTTGCCACCTTGTCTGATATATCATCAACTTCCATAATGTTGTTTGTCCACTTTTTATTTATAATAAATATTAAATTCACTTGTATTTCCAATGTTTGTGCCTTTGTAATACAGTACATATCTATTTTTTAAATCAATTGTCTTTTTACCTTTTCTTCTAATTCACAAATTTTAATAATGTTCTATTTAATACAAGACAATTTTTTCTATTGAAATCTTTCTTCACTTGAAAGTAATCTGCAGTTGTAAGTACCTAAATAAAATATCTTCAGATGGCAGAGTGGCTCCCTGACCAGAAGATTCTTAGCACCCTCAGGCTTTTGCAACCTTCTGCTGTATTGGCTAGGGACTTTGCAGCTTCTTAGAATTAAGGATCGTGATTTATTTTTATCTGTCATGATTGTAAATATTTATTAGAAAAAAAAGGTCATTCCCATCCCCATTCCTTCTGCTTTCAAAACAACTCAACTGATTACAATTAAGAACTATAAGGGAACTGAGAAGAAAGACCAGGATGTTTTTTGTTTTTAAACTCAGAGGTAAAAAGCCAATAAACTCTCTATGCTGGATAATGTGTGTTGATGAGTAGCTCATATATATTCTTATACTTTATGAATAATCACATAGTAATAACAGCTACAACAACAAGAACATATGGAGTGGACATTAGGAATTTGCTTTGTTTAGTTTCTTGAAGGTCTCCAAGTGGAATCAAAGAGTCTTCTTTCAGTTAACAGCAATGCTAATAAAAGATAAATAATGTGTAATTTTTATATATTCAAAAATATTTCATAAATATTTGTATTATTATATATTTTTTATTATTAAATGAAACACATTTTATACAAGTTAAACCACTAAACATCATATGCACTACGGTATGGAGAGTTTTGCCTGTTTATTTTATACAAATGTTATAAATAATCTACATTTTAAACATATAAAATTTTATTGCTATTTCATTGATATAACTATGTGTTTGATATGTGTTCACACATTATGAGCAAAGATAATTTTTAATAAGCTTTAATTTACTAAAAGAATGTTCAGATTAAAATTATGTGATTAGTATGAAAAAAATTTATTACACTAAATGAATTCGGAAAAAAATTGTTATGATTATAATTTATTGTTATAATTTATCCAGGATTATAGTTTGAATATTTTTTCACATTCACGCCTTTCGATGATAACATTTCTTGAATCCAATCATTTACAAATCTTGTGATATTTTTTCTGATTCTTTATTATCTAATATTTTTATATGCATAATTGATTTTAAATAATTTTAGTAATATTTGCGAATCTGTACCAATTAAAAATATTTAAAAAAATTCCATCTAAATTCTATGATTGGATCCTTTGACCTGCCATTTTCCATTAATTCAGAGAATAATAATCTTTTCTTTTTTCTAATTAGTCTTTGAGAAAAACTATTTGAAATACTCAATCTGCACAGTGTTAGGCACATCTATTTTGTCACATTTAGCAACCCTTTAAAATGAGTTCCTTTAAAAATTATTTAAAGGACTTTATGATGCACAGAAGATCATGCCAAATAACATTATTTTCAAGAAGCTTAGGAATTGTCTTTCAAATAGTTGGTTATTTCCAACTTAAATAGCTATCCAACATTGGTTTTAAATCGATATCTAGCAGTTGTTAGTTAGAGTGAAAGAAAAATGCCTCATTTAAACTCTCATCACCTGTCTATTAGTTAAGCTTGGTAAATATTGCATTTCCCCAAAAATAAGACCGAGTCTTATATTAATTTTTGCTTCAAAAGACACCATAGAGTTTATTTTCAGAGGATATCTATTTTTTCATATGAAAAAATCTACATTTATTCAAGCACCAAAATATATATTTATTCAAGTACTTCTTTTTACAAAAAGCTATAAGATTTTTACCCTGGGAGCCCCCCCCCCCCATAATTCCATTCTTGTACTTATAAAGTTGCTTTCTTTTTGCATTTATTTTATCTGGCAATCAGAATATTAATCATTAAATCCAGTATGAATTAAAAACTTGCAAGATTGGAGTGGTAACAAATATACACACACAAACATATAATTAAAATTACAGTAGTACCTTTTATAATACTAGCTCATAATACAAGTAAAGCATCTACAAATCAACATTTGTAATTCATTATATCTATAGCTGAAAAATTAATTTAAAATTTTACCTTTATTAGATTTAAATTTAAACATAACAGTTTTCAATCTGCAGGATTTAGGGAAATTTTTTAATTTTTTTACATCAATTTTGTTTTCAAGGATACATACTTATAATTTATAATATAATAAAATAATTTTAAAACAATTATATATATATATATACTTGTCTTTTTTTTTAAAAAAAAAAATTTGACCATATGTTCATATAAACTTTTAAGTACCTTAGTCTAAAACACTTTATTATACATAAATATTTTTTTAATCTAAAAATTTTAACTTTAATTCAATTTTAAACGAAACCAAAAATTGTATTTACATTGTCATTGACACACAGTAATTAAAATTCATCTTTTCTCATAGGACCAAATAAATCAAAATAAAAAATACAACAATTTAAAAGCTCAATTTTATAGGTTTTCTTTAAAGGACAAGTAATTACTGATATCATTACATATGGAGTGGAGAAGAAAATATGAAATGATTTTTTTTTAAAAAAAACAAACACTGTGAAAAGAGTGAACTAAGCTAATAGTTCTTAAGATGCATTTTTCTGAAAGGCCTGTTTATTGATATACCTTCAGTATTTTGCATTGAAAAGTGTATAATTATAATTATTTAAATAATTTACATGAATAATTCTAACTTTCAAAATAGTTATTGACAATAATATTGTTAAAAAGTTTTATAAATATAATTCTTATTTTGATAGATTTGCTGTTAATAGTAGTCAGAATTATATTTAAAATTGCATAACAATTAAATATGAAAACGAATTGCAAAAAAATTATCTTAATTATATGAAACTTATTTTAAAAATTACAAGTACACTTTTTTAAAAAATTAATTTATTTTTTACTTTAGGGAAAACTACCATTGTATCTTCTTTGTTCAGAATGTCGGAGTTATCCGGAGGCCGAATAATCATTGATAACATGGATATTAGTAAATTGGGATTACATGATGTCCGATCAAAAATATCAATTATTCCTCAGGAACCACAGTTATTTACAGGAACATTAAGGTAGTTTAAAATAATCTTTAAAATGTAACACTAAAACCTGTACCAAAATTTTTAACAAAAAATATAATATTGTCTTGTCAGTTATAATAATAAAAATTACATTTTTTTAAATTTATAAAATGTTGAAATTTAAAGCTATGGTATAGCCTAGTATTCAGCCTCCATGTGAGCTCAGGATTTTTTTCAAATAACAAGTTAATTGTTAACATAACTAGACAATATAGAAAATAAGACATTGATTTATTGCTCAGGAGATCATAAGAAGTTGAAGCTCCAGAAATAATAGACCAGAATCAAGATCAATGGATCTTGAGCTCTTGCATCTCCCACTTCATTATTCTATTAAGTTATTCAGGGCATTGATTTATGTTACATATACTAATCGTAAAAGACAAATTAAATTTTTAAATTAACTGTTTCATCTCCTAATTTGGAAATATGTTTTAAATATTTATTACTTTATTTTTTCCTCTCATTCTCTCCCTATTTTATTTTATTATTGTCTTCAGTCATTTAATTAATTTAGTCTAGCTATCATAAACTTCTTGCATCATCGTCTTTTTGTACCAATGATAATGATAGAGTTGTTGTTCATTCAGTTACCTTTTTATTCTTTACATATAGGCAAATCAATTCTGATTCCAATCTTTTCTATCTTTTTTTTACCTTTTTTCTCCTAATTTTTTTATTGTTTTTTTCCTTCTAAAATTAGAATGACCATATTCATTTGCAAATAACTGCTACTGGTGATTTATTTTATTTATATGATTTAATAACAAATGGATATTTATCAATATTAAATAAGAATTTTGAAAAATAACTTAATAATTAATCAAATTAGAAAATATTTTTATAATATATATTGAAGCAGTCGAATCTGAGTTCGATCCTAGCTTCATGACATCTAGCCATAAGCCCCACTTCAAACCCTAGTACTAACCTTAAATTTCTGATGCAATGGGGCTTTATACATTCAGTCCAAGCTAATTTCCATAAAGAAAAACTATTACATAAATGTGTGTTAAAATTAATTAGTTTGAGTTTAAATTAATCAATGCTATTAATAAATTCATGATAAAATTATTCATGAATTTATATATATTATAACTGCATGGATGTGTGTATATATTTGTAAATATTTAAATATATATAATTGTTTGAAAGTTTCATTGCATCGGGAATGTTTGATTTTATTTTTAAATAATTTGTTAAAATTTTAGTGATTAAAAGCTACATTCTTTCGATAAGCTTTCAGATGTTCCCTTTCCAAAACAATGGTTAAAGTTTTAATAATTAGAAAAAAGGTAAGTATTTAAAATGTAAGGATTTCCTAATTAAAATCATTTTTCTGATTTTAATAATTCATTTTCTAATTAGAAAATGAATTCAAGTTAATGAGTTTGAAAGTCTTATCAAAGGAATGTATCTAAAAACAACTAGTAAATTTTGTAACATTGATAATGAAAGAAGCACTATCCCGAAGGCATCAGATACAGTATAAATAGCTCTGAAAAGTTTGGAGAGGCAGAAGCCATCTTTATTGTAGAGAAGTGCCATTAAACTCTGTGCGTTTTTAAAATCATGAATTTAAATAGTGTTTCGATCATGGTGAAGGGCTAAAATGTCAGGAATCTGGCTACTGTGCCTGGAGTTCCCTGGAAATCTTCAATGAAGCTGCTAAATCCTTTCTGGACCAATTATGCTGCTAAAATCATGAAAATCCATTAAAATGCTGTTTAAGTAATCGACCAAATGCATGCCTATATTTTACCAACCTGGATGTGTAAACTAAGGAACCAGCCCCAGAAGAAATGGTAATATATTTCCATAATGAGTTGTAACTTTCTGGCCAGTTTCGAACTTTATTTTACACTCCCTTTAAGAGCTCTTTTTATTCTTTAATGTAAATCTGTACAAAATTTTCTTTTATTTATGCTTTTTAAATTCATAGTAATTCTCTCAACCTCTAGTCTTTAACTTTCCTTTCTTACAATGGCGGTTCATTTATTATATTATATATATTTATTGTGTGATTTATTAATGTTGTTTATTTTTAATTATATGCCAATAATCATTCAACTCGATTAGTTCCTTTGTTCCATTTGCTTTATGCAAATAATATAATATTAAGTCTAATAGTAATTCTCGCCCATTAGAACTAAATTTTTAGTTCCATTTCTAATATATGCCCCAGCTATTTTCTCGTATTCACCAATGTGTATTTATTCATATATAATGTTAAAATGTTTTTTGCAAAAGGGTCGATAAAGGAATCAACTAAATATATTCTAATTCAAATTGTTTTTACTATCTATCAATATTCAGGAAGGGCACAATGTTTGGGGCATAATTACTATAATTTATAAATGCTTTAAAATAGTTTTAGTTAAAAGCTCGTTTGACTTTAATTAATTTGATCAAGTCATCATGTAGAGCATTCTATAATAAATTGGGTTTTATTATTCAAACGGTGACTATCAAGTCATCATCTTTGAACGTTGCTGATGTAGGGCAATCTTTTCACTCTATAGGCTTGTCGGTCACCTGATATTACTGATATTTTAATTATAGAGGAAGAAAGCACTTCCTCCCCTGCTTATATTATATTCGGAACACCAAAGGTTCTTAGTTATATCTTGGCCTGGCTTTCCTCATGTTCCCCATCTACTTAAAGGGCAGTAAGACTTGTGTTACACAAACCGCCATACTACTTAAACCACCGACCAGCGATTATCTTTCCTTTTCATTTATAGATCATAATTCATCAGCACCGTGACCTTTCTGTTCCTGTAAAGCTCGCTCTGATGCTCGTAATTTGTGGTGAAGTGATTTCAATTAAAGGCAAACAAATTCTTAGTTATCTCAAATTAAATAGGTTTTCTAATAAAGGTTAAAGTTATGCCCTAAATACATATCTTGCTCTTCGTGAATGGATTTGCGAAGTGAAAATAAATCTCACATTCTTCTGTATAAAATAAGAATCATAATTTCCTCTACAACTGAATATCTTTATCTGCCTTTAGTTTCTTGTTGGGGGCATAGACAGATAGAATTCCATAATATTGCATAATATTTGTTGGCATATAATAGGAACTGCCATCCTTATTATAATTATAAACTCTGTTTAAGGCTAGAGGTGATCAATATAATCATCATTTAAAATTGAACAAAACTATTACTAGTATTATTAAATATTTTATTAACACACTTGGTTTCTTAAGTCTTTTATTCAATAATTATTTAATGTTAAGGCTCACTGTCTGTGTTGGCAACCCGAACATATACATAGGACTCGATTTAAAATTATCTTTAGTCAGTTTATTATCCAATATTAATGTCAGTTCAGGGGTCTCTAATCCTCACCAACCGTTGAGCTAGTTTCTTGGTGCATAGCACTGTGCTGTCGATTTAGATCATCCATTGATCTGAGCTGGTGAGTTGGGTTCGAATTCAGTTTGTTTCAGCTGAGTTTGGATCCGACTTATGGTGGACGTTTTTCGACCAGTACAATATGACATAATTATACTTACCTATTAGCATTATAATATATAACCTCATATTCTTCCAAGAACAATTATCATCACTCTACTTTAAAATCATTTATTGTAATCTTGGATAACCAGTGAATATTAGAGGGTATTATGCTATATTAATATATCCAGACTGATTTCTGACTTTTGCCTTTTTCAGTGAAGACTAGGATTCAAAGTTTTACTCTTTTATAACTTCAAACTAATAATATAAAATTTAAAAAATATTTTATGGTATTAAAGTCAGATATGCCATTAGATCAATATTAATTTTCCTAGCCAAAGAATAGATGGATCCTATAGTTATTACAGAAGTGAGGTCTATAAATATAAAGAACTTGTCCTGGGGCAGACTTAAAATCTTAGGATTTTTTTTTTTTAATTAGTTTGTTATCTTAACTATTATAAAAGAGTAAAATATGGATGCTTTGATAAATGCATTTGTTCCAGTTTTAAATCTTGGTCTTCACTAACAGAGACAAAATCCAGAAATTGATTTGGTGATGGGAATATCATAGTATTTATACTGTCGGGTGATTATTGATTACCCAAACTTTGTGATCCTAGATTTTTTTCAGTAGATGAGAATATATAAAAGTATGAATTACAATAATATTTAATGTAAAAATATTGACTCATTAACTTTATAATATTTATAGGAATATATATATATATATCTTTATTGTCAAAAAGGAGGTTGCCTTGACAACAGATTGAGATTGTTGATTGCTATTGCTATTGGTATTATTTAGATGTGGACTGTGTTCAAGTATTTAGATATATATGATGGTAACCAGTAGTGGAATTCAAATAATTTAATAATCAATTTAGTGCATTTCTGATGAACAAATGAGGTATTATTTCAAATAATTATACATAAAGAGTTACAAAAATGAATTATAAAAAAAAACCATTATAAAAAATATTAATAAGATTTTTTTTTATAGTATATCTTAAAGCTTTAGTAAACTATAATTTTAGATTTTCATTCCTTTTTATAAGATATACTATAAAAAATAATTACAATTTCATATTACATTTTGAATGGCATCCTCTTTCAATTTGCTATGCTTTAACATAAATATCATTGGGTGTGGAATTAATTCTTAGCCATCTTTTCATTATTTAAATTATTGATATATATAAAGAATAAATTTGCCTTTTTTTTTGTTTATAACAAACATGAATTTATTGTTATAATAATAATAAACATATGGGAATAAAACATATATCATAAAGAATGCAAGGTTTGTTTATATAGTGATCTTGACTATTTAGAAACATGCACCCTATTGTTTTAACATTCACACTATACAAATCCAAACACTAAAATAAATGTGCATGTAGTTCTGACAATTTGTGATAGCTGGAGATTACTGCATGAACAGTTTTGTGAAATAAGACTTAAATATTGTTTGAAATATTTTAACAATTGGTTCACCAAATTATAAAAGATTTAGGAAGCTGTTTTACTAACCTGGTTGAATCTTATACTTGTGGTAACTTTTCTAAGCATTATCCACAAACCTCTAAGATAAATATGAAACATAACTGCTGTGTCCAGTGGCACTCTATTGCTTGTTAGATTGCAAATATAAATAATACAAATAAATACCTAGAATAAGTAATTTAAAGGCAACAGAGTTTTATTTACAGAGGGTTATATATGAAAATAAATAAATCTTTATAACTATATATGACAATTATATACACTTTATATACATATGCTATAACATAATATTATGGGCCTGAAGGCATACAAAATAATATTAAAGATCGGTACAATCTATTGTGGAATAACACATCTGCTTTTCAGAAGCATCACCTAGTAAGTGTATTCTCTCAATTCTGTTCTGGTTTCTTTTCATACACTCCTGTGTTGTAGATTGACTCTCTTTACTAGCCATCATCTGCCAACATGGTGGTGCATCTCTAGAGTTTCATATTTGATCCCTAATCAGATAACACATTTAGCAGTCCGATTGTCTATTTTTAGCAATATGTTTCCATAAATCTGATGAGGAACTAAACATTCAGAGTTGCAATGGCTTTCTATATTTTATTTTAGATTAATCTCTATGCTAATACTGATTATTTATCAGTATAGCTAATCTTTTATTCAAACTATTTAATTAGTTAAGTGCTTTAGATTTAACTTTACTTTTACAGATATACAAACATTTTAATAAATACTAATTTTGTATATATATAAATATACACACATATTAGCATACCTTCCCCAAGTTCAGAGATTCGCGTTTTTTTTTTCTATTCTTTGAACTCAAAACATTTAAACTTCAATTTAATAACTTTAAATTTTGTTTTTTTTTCTTGTTATTGATATTGAGTTTATGTTGATGCCATATTCCTATGCATGACATTGACATCATGTTATATCTTGTGTGCATTGTATGAATTATGAGGTAGGCATCATCTGGTACAGTATAATTAGTTGCTATTTACGTCAAAAATATCAAACAGATTGAACGCGGAAAACTGTTATACTTAGGGGGGGGGTGTACAAAATTTATGTCTTGCAAAGGGGCAGTGGCCTGAAAAAGTTTGTGAACCTATGATTTAACTAAATGTTTTATTTTTTAATTCCTATTTTAAATATGTATTGTGACACGACAACTTTCTTTCTTCCCCTACTAACTGAATTTTAGTTATTAGAATCATCATCGAGGGCGCCACCAAGGATTTCTCTCTTGGAACCTGGTCACGTAACTTTACATAAACCTGGTCTTTATTTATTTTCGAACGACGATTCACTGATTATAAACTTTGATTATAATCTCACAGGGGTTTTCCTTTAAGAACACTAACTAATTATTATAAATAATTCGAGAATTCAAGAATACGTTGGACAAAAAAACGTTTTAATTTCTTTTACTACTATTTATTATTAATAACCTTATAATTCTATCCGATCCAGAAAGAACTGACTTACAATTTCTGATTTTCCCTCTGTTTACTTTCTAATTATGCTTCCCAAATATTTACCATAGATTTACTCGCGCCTACACTAATACTGCGAATTCTAGCAGACGTGTATATAAGACGACTTATAGTATTTTTAATCTTTCCTGAAGTTTATTTTTAAACTCCACTTTCTTTGGTAAATAAATAAATTGCAAAAATCTTACAATGAACGTATAAGTGTCTTTTGTTTTCTTATACTTTCAATTCTTTCCTTATTTTCTACTAACAAACGAGTAACGCCCCAAGGTTCTCTGTTACTTGGTGATGCACTTTTATACCCCCACCCTGTTGTTACTCTCTAGATCGAATAGATATTAAATAATTTAAAATACAGTTATTCCAATATTTCATAAAAAAATATTGAACGCAAATTAACATTAATAGATTACAATATTAAACAAATTTATTTCCCCCCTCTATTGTTGAAACATTCGTAATAAACATAATAAATGAAAATTAAATTAAAGATAAAGTTCTATTACGCTTTACTTAGAGTTCTCATTAATTAAAAGTTTATAATTACCCTGATCGATCAGAGCGGAGTGGCCTGATTTTCATAGGTTTTACATTCCATTGGTCGTGCCTTTGTCCTTGTATATGCGAATTCCATGAGTGTTCCTTTGGTTGTCCGGCTAGCAATATCCGTTTCTTCCATTCCATAACTCTCTCGATAGCTTCATTCAGATGGAGTGGCGGTCAATTCCCCAAAGGGGAAGGTTGTGATAACTTTAGCCGCTATACATTTGACAAGAGTCCGCAAAATTAAATTTCAATAATAATAATTTTTATTGTTCGAAACACAGCTGCTTTCTTTATTGTCCTTGCTGGTCTCTAAAGTCAAGTCAACTGATCTCTCTAAAAGCGATCTTATCTCCACTCTTTCTTATCTTTTTTTTTTTTTAATTAGCGTAATAGCAATTACTAACCAAATATTTTTACTTTGTGAAAGTTTCAACAATAGAGTATAATTACTACCAAGAATCTAATTTTGTTTTCTTTTCCCCACCCTTTTATCTCTCGAATTTTTCTCCCTTTTAATTAAACACTTTTAACATTTTTTTTTTTTTTAATAAATTATATTCAATTTTATTTGTTTATTTCAAAATAAAAGTTCAAAATTTTTACCCTTTCCATTAAATCAAAACCATTTGTTAATTAATTTTTTTTTTCATTTTACAAACTATTTAACTTCAAAAATATTTATGACAAATTATAAATATGTGAGCTTATATATATATGAGCTGACTTAAAATATCAGCTCATTGCCCCATTTGTCATAAAAAAACAATAAAAAAAAACTTTAATTGCCCCGCGGTGACTTGTCCCCTTCCCCCTTACAAGGTTTTAAAGATCTTGCGTTATACGCTCCCTTCTTACCTTTCTTTCCTAGAATCATGAATGCATTGGGACCGCATTTTTGAATGATTTTGTACGGACCTTCAAATAAAGGGAAAAATTTCTTATATTGCTTCTCGCTCATTTTACTCACAGGCTGGGTTTTGACATAAACCCAATCTCCTATCTTAAAATGTACTGGACTATTATTCCCTCTTTTCTTTCGCTGTTCAGCTTTTTTTTTAATCTCTCTCTGGCGCAACTTCGATCCTTCACTATGTCTACTGTTTCATTCTCGGGGGGCAAACGACACTTGAGAAGAGAAGGTTCCAGATGGCCGTAATGTAATCGTTCAGGGGCAAACCCCGTAGACTCGTGGTACGTGCAATTAATAATTTTCACTATTTGAGGAAGTACTTTCACCCAATGTTTATGATTTTCCTTCAAATGTGCCCGAAATAAGTTTCCCAATTCCTTCATAACCCTTTCACACGGGTTAGATTGGGGATTTCTTATAGAGGTTAAGATATGGTGTATGTTTTCCTGTTTTATCCAACTTTTCCATTCCCTGGATATAAATGGCGTCCCATGGTCACTCAAAATTGCACGTGGTCTTCCCACCTGAACGAATTGTTTCTTCTTTAACACAGCAATAGAATTTTTTGTATCGGCTTTGTGCAATGGATAAGCCCGTACCAGCTTTGAAAACACATCGAACGTCACCAAGATATATTTATATCGACGAAACGAAGGTAATGGGCCATAAAAATCGATGGCCAACAATTCATTTGGGTTTTGGGCTATAATAGGAGTCAATATTCCCGCATAATTTTTATTCGCCGGTTTATTTTGTCTGCATCCATGGCACATCTGAAGTGTATTAATAATCGACCTATACATATTTGGCCAATAATACCACCTCTGTAAAATTTTATTCACTTTAAGTGCACCATAGTGTCCATATGTCCTATGTACATAATTTATTAAGCGCATTCTTAAGCTTTTGGGTATGACTATTCTCCAGTAATCGGTTCCTTCTTTGACCTGAAACATCAACGTTCCGTTTATCATTTTATACCGATTTATTCTATTATTATTTTTTTTTGCGTCGGTTTGCTTGCGTAGGTCGGTATCATTGTAACGTTGTATTATCTTTTTGCATGTGGGATCGGATGACTGAAAAATTTTTATCCTCTTCATGTCCCTTTCCATCGACATATCCGCATCTATTATAAGTGGAGTTAACCGTGCTCCCTCTAATGTTAAATTTTGGCCTGTATCCGGTACCGGATTTCGGCTCAATATGTCCGGCACGATATTTTCCTTCCCTGAGCAATGAACCACTCGGTAGTTAAATCTTTGTAAATATAACGCCCACCTTATAAGCCTATCGTTTGTTAAGTAGCATTTATTTATAAACTCTAGACTCTTGTGATCCGTAATAATAATAATCTCGGATCCTAATAGTAAATGTTTAAGTTTATTTAACGCCCATATGATGGCCAGTGCTTCTCTTTCTGTAGTCGTATAATTTCTTTCTGCAGAGTTTAAATTTCTACTTAAAAAATACAAGACTTGCGGTTTTTTTTCTTTATTCTCTTGAAATAATACAGCCCCCAACCCCACTTTACTGCTGTCGGTCTGGAGCATAAAAGGTTTATTAAAATCCGGGTATGCGAGTATGACGTTTTTTTCAAAATTTTCTTTAATTTTGCTGAATGCCTCACTTTGTTTTTTAGTCCACTCCCACCTGCTTTCTTTTCTAAGCAATTGTAAAAGTGCCTCCGTGTCTACAGAAAATTTCTCGTAAAACCTCTGATAAAAACCACATAGGCCTAAGAATGACCTAATTTGCTTTTTATTCTTAGGTTGAGGGAAACGACTTATAGCGTCAATCTTATCAGGATGAGGTCCCACTCCTTGAACACAAATGAGATGCCCTAAAAACAAAATTTCTTTTTGCAATATATTACTTTTTTTTAGATTTATCGTCATATTTTTCTGCTGGCATTCTTGAAAAAATATATTTAAACTTTCCAAATGTTCTTGAGGTGACCGTGATGCTATAACAACGTCATCCATATAATATACAATAAGTTGTTTTACCCTATCGGATAACACCTGGTCCAAACATCGAAGCAACCCCGACCCACTGTTAACTAACCCAAATGGCACTCGCTGGAACACATATGTATATCCCTCATATCTAAATGCGGTGTATTTTTGGTCTTCTATATGTAATGGCATCTGCCAATAACTCGATGTTAGATCGAAAGACGAAAAATATTTCTTCTCTCGGAATTCCAATAGTAAGTCTGTGATACGCGGCGGCACATCTCTATCAGGAATCGTAATGGCGTTTAACTGATGCGCGTCTAAACACACTCAAATTGAACCGTCTTTTTTTTTTACTATCACCAGAGGATTTATATATGGAGATTGCTGTTTTTTTATGATACCCCATTTTTCTATCTGTTGTATTTGTTTGTCTACTTCACTTTTATATTTAACTGGAATGGGGTATGACCTGCCCTGGAAGTGAGTCTCTGTTTTTACTTTGATACGATGCGTATAGCCCTTTATAATCCCAGGATTCGTAGCAAACACTTGTTTGTGCCGCTGCAATATCTCTCTAAGTTGGTCTTTCCCTTCACTATTATCCTTTTCTAACTTGCTTACTTTATCGTCTATCTCCATATCAATATCATCTACTCTCACACATGCTATCCTATTGCTTAGTTTATTACGATCACTAAAGGGTACTTTTTCATTTTTTATTATTACTATCTTTTCATTAAAATTGATTTTTGTCCCCGTTTGATACATAAAGTCAGACCCCAGTATCATATCTTCTATTAAACCTGGCATAGATAATAGCGTATTGAAACAGACAGATCGGAGAACCGATCTTCGTTTCAGGTGTTTTTATGTACGGTAATTCAAACCACTGTTCGCCCGCAGTGAGATTTTGTCTATTTTAATTTATAATAAAAATTAGTTATATATTCTATAGTTTATAAATAAATATGTAAAGTTTCCGTATATAAATGTCGCAAACCATGAAATAATATTTGTGTGTGCGTGGTTTGCGAATTTGTAAATTAATTTAAAGTGTCAGTGCGGGCGTATTTGTTTAAATTATAGTTTTTTTTAAAATTGTATAAAGTCGTGTAAAAATACTGATCAAAAGTCACATTCCTTTGATCAGTGTTTTTAATTAAAATCTAATTGCACAAATGTTCAGAGCAATTAAGTTGTAGTCAAAATTAGTAAGGAATTTTTATATGTAATTACTGTACCGATTTAAAAGTGGCATATTAAATTAAAAGATTGCTAAAAACAGATAATTGATTATTGGTCAAGCTGCATCGCTAGAGGCTAGAGAAAGTAGGCGGAGCCTAAAACAAAAACAAGTCGGAAAGGTCAGCAGTGGCTATTTTAGAAAAAAACTTACATTCTAACTTTTGACGTGGTTGAGAGAGGTAGTCTTAAGACAGCACTGCAGCTGCTAAAATAATTCCTATAACTTTGTTAAGAAGCTCACTGGTAAACCGCAATGTTGATGGGCTAAGTGCCAGGAGCTGGTCTCTGCCCGCCAATATGGATCCTCGTGCCGCTGTTTGATCATGTTTCACGTAATTCACAATTTCCAACTTCCAATCTCAAAATTAACTATGCCTTGCAAATAACTTTCAAAAATGCGCGCCTACGTTCGTCACAAGCCAAGCTGGATGAAGAAAGAAGAGTAACTTTGTTACACGAACTTTAATTTTCTTCCGTGCTTAATGTTATCAATCAAACAAATCACATGTAAGTTTTATGTCATTTATAATGCTATTATTTAACCTGTCAGTAAATTTTCTTTTCTTTTTTTTTTTAACCCTCTGCTCTAGTCTTTAGAAATCATTTATAAAATTGTAATTAATAGTAATAATATTTCAACTGAATGCATTTATATTTTCTTATGTTGCTTATTTCATAAACAAACATTGCCAATAGTAATATTTCCGACTCTGTGTAAACTAGTGTGTAATAATGATCAATTTAATTTAAAAGTAATTTCATGTTCTGAATTAAATATTCTTTCACATTCCGAGTTAGTAAATGTTAAATCACTTTATTATTCTATGTTAAGTTGGTATAAAATTACAATCTAAGTTTCAATATTAAATATATATATAATAGTTTCAAAGTGTTATCGTAATGTCATGTCTGATCTGAGAAATAACTCCCTGTGTAATTTGATACTGTCGCCACCGCCTGTCAACCTGAAGGGTTAGGAGTCCCAGAGTAAGATTAACTAATTATTGTTTTTCACCGTCAGTTTAATTTCGCTATGTTTTTATTGGGATAAGGATCTCAGCCTGTGGCGTAGAAACAGACTAATAGATTCCAGGTTTTATATAATTTCTTTTAAAAATCCGCTTCAAGTATTCGTCCTTCACGTCTGTGGCAATGCCTTCCCTTCGCTGAAGTTAACGTCTTGCCATACTACCATTGGGGAATGAAAGCAGTTTTCTTTCCCGGTAATCTCTTGGATCACCGGGGTTCGAAATGATCCCGGCTGGTTGTCGTGTCCCGGAGCTACTTGGGGGCATTAAGCCTTGTCAAAGTACAAGCCGCCCGGTATTCCGTTAATGCACCGCAATTGATTACTGTAGGGCTTTTGAATCCAGGCAACCACCAGTTCATCTATCTTCCATGTCGTATTTATATAAAACCGTCCGCACATCTATCCTTTATGTTGTCTTTATATAAAACCATTCTCCAACTGTTCGTCTACGTAACGGCTCGAGCCTATTCTAATAAAATAAGTTAATAAAAATCTTTAGAGAAATATTTTTCCAGTGCTCAAATACTCTGATTCTTTTAACCACCCGTCAATCATTTAACTACCCAGCTATTGGCATAGGTTTGTTTACTAAATAAAACGTTTACTAAAGACTAGTAGCCAAATACCAGAGGATTCATGGAAGTCTTACCGTACTGTTAACATTATATTTATATGCTGTATATTTCCATTATATAACATTATATTCATGTGCTTTCTATTTGTCTTATTTAACACTATATTTATATGCTTTATATTTGCTTATTAAACACTTTATTTAATCTTAATCTTTGTGTCCTCCACCTTATTACTCTCTAAGTCTATGTAGCCATTTTCTGTCTGTATTGGCAATTTAAATATATACGTTACATGAATGACCGTTCCAATATCTATAGTCTAATAAACCTATATATCATTAACTGTAAGAATTTAGTCCATGTTCTAAGATGAGCTAGAAAAGGGATAACCCCGTGCTGTTATAAAGTCATCATCGGTTAGTCATACCGGGGTTTGGGTTTGAATTCAGCTGGCGTTTTGGAATTTCTTCTTAAACGTGGACTGGGTTTGAACTCGGGTACTGTGTATGATTAAGCGTGGTGGATTTATACCGGTACAGTATGTTGTATTATTTTTTTTTTCCCACTTGTATTTCTCCATATACTTGCACGGGGTCGAGTTTGACTTTTTTTCCATTTGCCATAGTTATTTCCAATTTCTTTAATGGTAACGTATGCAGTGATCCCTTCTGACTTCTGATTTGATTGAGCATTTTGTTCGAGATTATGGAGACCTGACTTCCCGAGTCCAACAGAGCTTGTACTTCAATCCCCT
Source organism: Epiperipatus broadwayi (assembly GCA_028023455.1). NCBI lineage: Eukaryota > Metazoa > Onychophora > Udeonychophora > Euonychophora > Peripatidae > Epiperipatus > Epiperipatus broadwayi. Next base: position 45,590 of record JAQFVV010000755.1, on the reverse strand, counting down.
GTAATTTTACTGCAATTACAGGGCACATTTGCTCCGCCATTGTCTGAATTTTTTCTTCTTCTTCTATAATAACGTTTAATAATTTGAGATGCGTTTCTTCTCCCTCTTCTTGTTGCTGCATGTTTTCCTCATCTGTTAGTGCTTCCAAGACTTCTTCTAACCCTTCGTGTATGCACGTCTTTAACCTATTCCGTATATTTCTTGGCATATTTCTGCTTATTATATTCATAATCTGGCATTCTGGAATCGGATATTCAATTACTCTTCTTAACTTCGTCATTTGTCTCAAGAAAAATTGTCTATACCCCATCCCCTTTTCTTTTGAATATTTTTCCGTTTCTACGTCCCTTTGTAATCTTTCTTGCCTTTCTATGTTCCAAAATCTTCATATCAGAGCTTTAGTGTACTGTTTAAAACTATCGGGCTTCTCATATATAGTTCTCCACCATTCTCTTGCTGTGCCTTCCAGATAGCTACTTGCTATGATTATTTTTACCTTCTCTTCTACTTTGTATATATCAAAACACTCTTCTAAACTTTCTATGTGTTCGAATAATGTTTCCTCATTTTTCCCTTCGAAAATTATTATCTCCATTCCGGTTTGCATTTTTACTCGAGTTATATTTTCAATTATTTCCTATAGTACTAACTCCCCCCGATGGAGTCCTGACCCCGTAATCCCATCTGAAATCCACCCCTTTACTAAAAAAAAAATTTCTTTCTTTTAACTCTAATCTCTGGGCGTTTCTCTTGTTAACGAGCCCGACATGTTGGAAGCGCCATTTTCTAACTTTCCTCCCCTCACTCCTCTGTGACACGACAACTTTCTTTCTTCCCCTACTAACTGAATTTTAGTTATTAGAATCGTCGTCGAGGGCGCCACCAAGGATTTTTTTCTTGGAACCTGGTCACGTAACTTTACATAAACCTGGTCTTTATTTATTTTCGAACGACGATTCACTGATTATAAACTTTGATTATAATCTCACAGGGGTTTTCCTTTAAGAACACTAACTAATTATTATAAATAATTCGAGAATTCAAGAATACGTTGGACAAAAAAAACTTTTTAATTTCTTTTACTACTATTTATTATTAATAACCTTATAATTCTATCCGATCCAGAAAGAACTGACTTACAATTTCTGATTTTCCCTCTGTTTACTTTCTAATTATGCTTCCCAAATATTTACCATAGATTTACTCGCGCCTACACTAATACTGCGAATTCTAGAAGACGTGTATATAAGACGACTTATAGTATTTTTAATCTTTCCTGAAGTTTATTTTTAAACTCCACTTTCTTTGGTAAATAAATAAATTGCCAAAAATCTTACAATGAACATATAAGTGTCTTTTGTTTTCTTATACTTTCAATTCTTTCCTTATTTTCTACTAACAAACGAGTAATGCCCCAAGGTTCTCTGTTACTTGGCGACGCACTTTTATACCCCCACCCTGTTGTTACTCTCTAGATCGAATAGATATTAAATAATTTAAAATACAGTTATTCCAATATTTCATAAAAAAATATTGAACGCAAATTAACATTAATAGATTATAATATTAGACAAATTTATTTCCCCCCTCTATTGTTGAAACATTTGTAATAAACATAATAAATGAAAATTAAATTAAAGATAAAGTTCTATTACGCTTTACTTAGAGTTCTCATTAATTAAACATTTATAATTACCCTGATCGATCAGAGCGGGGTGGCCTGATTTTCATAGGTTTTACATTCCATTGGTCGCGCCTTTGTCCTTGTATATGCGAATTCCATGAGTGTTCCTTTGGTTGTCCGGCTAGCAATATCTGTTTCTTCCATTCCATAACTCTCTCGATAGCTTCATTCAGATGGAGTGGCAGTCAATACCCCAAAGGGGAAGGTTGTGATAACTTTAGCCGCTATACATTTGACAAGAGTCCGCAAAAATTAACTTTCAATAATAATAATTTTTATTGTTCGAAACACAGCTGCTTTCTTTATTGTCTTTTTTGGTCTCTAAAGTCAAGTCAACTGATCTCTCTAAAAGCGATCTTATCTCCACTCTTTCTTATCTTTTTTTTTTAATTAATTAGCGTAATAGCAATTACTAACCAAATATTTTTACTTTGTGAAAGTTTCAACAATAGAGTATAATTACTACCAAGAATCTAATTTTGTTTTCTTTTCCCCACCCTTTTATCTCTCGAATTTTTCTCCCTTTTAATTAAACACTTTTAACATTTTTTTTTTTTTTTAATAAATTATATTCAATTTTATTTGTTTATTTCAAAATAAAAGTTCAAATTTTTTTTACCCTTTCCATTAAATCAAAACTATTTGTTAATTTTTTTTTTTTTTCATTTTACAAACTATTTAACTTCAAAATATTTATGAGAAATTATAAATATGTGAGCTTATATGTATATGAGCTGACTTAAAATATCAGCTCAGTATCTACATTTATCAAGCTGTGTTTATGTTTTATCAAACATACTGCAACATATATTTTTCAATGTCCACAATATATTATCTTTGCACCAGAAAGTTTTTTTTATCACACACTCACATAAAGTTAATAGATAAATGATATATTTAATCTTACTTTGTGACAAAGAAAAGAAATTTATAAAGGATGAAGAAATTAGATCTTTTAAAAAATTAAGTAATTTTATCTTTCATTGTATTTCTTTGTAGGTTCTAATAGCATACAATCTCAACTATTCAATATTCACCAATGAGTCATAGAAAAACAACTTGATAATACCATATTACTTCGAATTTAAGCCAAAGCAGAATTTTAAAATTGAACAAAAATATAAAAGTGATACCCGCAGTTCGATTTTAAAATTGGAAAAAAAAATATAAAAATGATTTTATAACATTTTTATTTACTTAAATAAGAACTAAAAGAAAAGTACGAATGTGGAATTCCCAAATACTGCTATCCATGTAATATTATACGTGCATTAGAATTTTTAAATTGGAAAAAAATATAAACATGATTTTATAATAGATATTGAAAAATAATAATCATTTTTATTTACTAAAATAGGAATTTTAAAAAAATGTAAATGGGGAATCCTCCAATAAACTGCTATCAACGGTGTAATACTATGCGCATACATAGAGCATTAAGCAGAGACATAATTGTTAGGGAGTGAGAGATTGGCAGAAATAAGATATTAAAATATTCGCTTTGAATTTAAGCTGCTCACTAATTTTATGTTTTCAAAATTTAAATAAAAAGTGCAGCTTAAATTTGAAGTAATATGCCATATCAAATTTATATTTTTCATAGTGTTCCCATTAGTCTTATATTCTTCTTTAATGACTTCTTCATTACTTTTCGAATCTTCACACTTTTCAATACTTCAAAATTCAGCAATTTTAATATCTTTATAAAACCGTTTTTTCAGACTTTTCATAACTATTCTTTAACTTCCTTGTCTTTTTTCTTTTGCTTTTTGCTTTTTTTTTTTTTTTTTTTCGCAATTTTTGCTTTATATTGTTCTCTTCTTTTAATTTTTTTTATCTTTTTCTCATTTATGTTATTTCTCTCTTTACTTTCTTTTATCTGTTCCATCTTTTTTAAAATTAATTTCAGTATTTGCATCTTGATTCTATCTTTTTCTGCTCCTTTCATTTTCTGTGATGTTGGTTGTTCTTAGCTTTTTATTTTCACTTTCTATCTTTTTAGTTTTTGTTGTACTTTATTCCTTTCTTTTATTTCTAATTAACATTTTTTAATTCTTATTTAAAATGCTGTCCACTTATTCTTTTTGCTTTTTTTTATTATTATATAAAATTGTATCAATACAGGCTCAAAGTAAAGACTTTGCTATGATTATAATATTTTAGAGATCGAAATCGTGCTCAGCATATTATACAAAGCATATAAACATTCCAGTTTAAACTTTTATTTTCTCACTTCCAAATTATAGTGCTATTGTTTTTATTTTATTAAATTGAATTGCACATTTCTCTATTGTTTATAACTCTCCCATTCTATTCTTCTTAACATTCTTTTTAAGTTTATTTTATGCCTGCCTTTTTCTATATCTAATTTCTTTTTTTTTATTATACCATTCCATCTATATATGCATTTTCTCTAAAAAATTTATTTTCGTTTTCATCTATACCTGGTTGTATTCATTTTTTTTCTGTTTATGATTTCATTCATGCAAAATAATTTTCCTACATTTCAATTATGTGGCTATATCAAATAAAAGTTATTGTAAGATTTTTTACTGGTCAACAATTATTTATAATACATATGTATTTAAAGATCTGAAGTGGAAATAAAAATTATAGGGTCCTGTTTAATGTCAATTTTTTTTATTAATGTAAAAAGATGAACACATTTATATGCATGTGCAGTCCCACAATTTTTCTTCTCAGAGATATATTATTGTGCTTCACATTAGAAAATGCACTACATATAATAAATCATGTCAAGCACTCATGTCCCACCAATAACATCCACTTCTTTGTTAATGCCATAATTATGAAAAAGATACTGTAACATCAGGAGTTAAATAATCCATGAAATATTCAGCAGCACATTTATAAATAGGCCTATTTATTCCTTCTCATCACTCATCTGTCAGACTAATGCTATATATATATATTTACATATATATGTTTCATGTTAAGTCATTTTTTTAATGTTAAATTTTTTTTAAAAAAAACTAGAACTAATTGTAGTACGAAAGTGAGTGTGCATGGATAGAATCATATAAACAATCAAAGGTAATTCAGTTTCTAATTTCGGTTTAAATATATGTCAATTAGCATTGCTAGGTATATTGTAGAAATGCTTAATGATTTGCAGGTGTTCGGGAATCAGATTTTAGTTATATATATAAAACATCGCCTATTTAAGAGGGATAATATTCCCCAAGATTTTTGTGATTTTGCTAAGTAATTAGAACTGTTAAAAGGTAAAAGATTTTCCTCTATTTTACTAAAAATAAGATATTCCTTTGTTTTGTTTTCCTAAAAGTTATTAACATATTTTTGGCAAAATTCGGTAATGAAGGAAAAGGTGCTAAGTGGTATTTAATTATCTTTAAAACATGAAGTAAACAATAGGTGTTTGGAAGTTAAAATGATCACTATAATTAGTAAATGAAAATTCCAGCAAATTTTAATCAATAGATTAAATAAATTATTAGCAAAAACAAATTAAATCTGGATACCTTGTGTTTATGATTCATACATAATCTCACCAAAATGTATTGTAATGATCTTATTCATCTTCTTCAATCCTGATGCAGCATGAAGCTATGTTTGAGAAATCAGAAATAATGAAGAAGAGAAAAACAGTGTCACTCCACTCTGCCATCTCATGAAATATGAGGTAGAAGTTCCAGCATGAAGTTAATTCAAACTGTTGTCATTGAATGTCTGAATTTGTAAAATAAGCCAAATATCAAACCTGCCATCTAGTCTTATAAAGATCCACCAACAGCTCTTAGAAAACAGTATCAATCATAAAAATCGATTCCAATAACTGATTTATAACATAAAGTAATGAATAATTTGATGTCTTACAAATTCTGAGACTCTATCTGCCTAATAAATGTTAAAAGCTGACAAAAGAAAAAGGTACTCCAGAAACTAATAACATGTCAAATTTGATGGGAATAAACAATGTAAATGATAAAATAAGAAAGATGTTGTGCCACTGAAGCTACACTCTGATTTACAAATATAGTTATGTTCAAACCATCTGCCTAAGCACATAAAGTAAAAAGACATTTGAACTTTTAGCTTTCATTTTCTACAATTAAAAAAATGTTGGTAAATTATTAATATTTTTATATTCTTTTGTACATATTTCTTTTATATCAATCTTTTGATTTCATATTATTATGTACATCTATAGTTTACATATATATTTGAACTAATGACCAAGTATGTAACTTTATTTTTGGTCATCATCTTGGTGAATACATGTGTTATATGTTTATTATTGAGCAATTAGGTGATGTATGTGAGAATGTATATTTCTTCTATTATTAACCCAATAAGCATTTTGTAATACACCAACTTATTTTTATATGTATAAAATGCTTAATTATTGCCATTCCTTGCTTCTGCTCAAAGGGAATACTCAGATTCATTAGACAAACATAAATTTCAACCAATGTGAAATTGATTCGAGTAATCTTAGGAAACCTATAAAAGATTAATTAAATGTATATGCTAGCCAAAAGAAAGTTAGGTTTAGAAGTACATTTTTTTTTATATTATCAAATATTGCATTCACAATTAGCATTTTATGGCTACATATGTTAGATTATATTCATACAACATCAGAATGAGTGTGTATAATTATGTATGTAGTCTTTGGGTGGATTTGGATGAAATATCAATTGATTTTATATTTATGTTATAGTATAAGGAGTAATTCAGCAAAACCAGTGTTGAACATACATTCAAATATAATGCATAATTGCTAGTATGACATAAGAAAGTGTCAGTTTATACTTAAGACAGATATACCTTTAAATTCCAGGTCCCTCAATAATTAATCAAAGATTTTTTTTTCTTTTATATTTCATTTTTAGGTTTTATTTGCTCATGTGTATTAATTATTGAAGCAGTTGATTATTTCCTGCTACATTTTGATAATGTACTCTAAGTGCATTAATTCTCAAAGCAGTTGATTATTCCCTGTTTTATATTGATAACTTACCCTATGTATTTTTCATTATATGACCATGCAAAAGCTGGCATACCTTATTTTACTTATAGTGTTTATTATCAGATAGCCCTGTTATTACAATCTAGCATCAATGTGATTTATTGTATATGTTAGTATTTATTTTTCTGGTCTGATGTATAACATCCATAATATTGTGAATATAAAAAATGTCATGATCTGAAGATTATTTGCAATAATATATCCATATAAATGTAGTTAAATTCTTTAAGCTAGATCCTATGTTGCTGTACCACATACTTTAATTATGCATATATTAAAATATAACTAAATTGCCTCAAGATATTTCATCAGAGATTATGGTAATATGTGAATACATTACTATGTCCATGTTTCACACATATAGTGCATGAGAGAGTGTAAGAATGGAAATGCAATCATAAATTTAATAATACCTGATAAACTTGAAATATTAATAAAGTGTGTGCAGTCACTTCCCAATCATGACATATTTATGAAACTAATTAAATACATATCAAAGAATTCATAATAACTTATGTTGTAACTCAATAGTAATGTTTAACTTATCTCTTATTTTAATTAAATATGTTCAAAACCACTTTTGAAATATGTGATAACTTACTTAATTATCATGGACTCAAACCAATGCCAGATATTCCCAATTAAACTTATAACTAGCTAAAGTAAATGCATTTATACATTATTGTTGTTTTTGTTTGAAATTGTTATTTATTTAATTACATGAATAAATCTATATACTCATTATATCTCTGTGTCTGTGTGTTATTCACTATAATCAATATATTTATAGTTTAATGTAAAGTTAAGAGACTCTTGTATCTCTCTGACCTTAGTGGAATATAAGAAAAATAGTCTGTATTTTAGCATAAGGTGAGGTAGTCATGTGGAGATTATCCATGGACTGTAGGTAATGGTGTTTGACTTTGTATTGTTTGTGGTAATGTTTTATAGATTTATTACACACATACATGTGAGTTGGTAATCATTGTTTTGTTTGTAACATTTAGTTTTGCTGGCTATGCATATTGCCCACTACAATACAATAGTGATATTTTAAGATGAGTCTGTTCATAAGTGTATTTTTGTCTATTATTCATAAGACCTTTTCATCTTTCATGCACATTGTCTGTTACAATATACTTATAACTTATGACATATTTTATCTCATTTTATTAAAAATATATCAATATTTATTACACTATTTTTTCAAATTTATTGTATCAAGCAAATAATAAAATAAAATGAATTCTTCTATATTGTATCTGATATCATCAGTTTTATATTCTACAGATTCATTTTTATAACTATTTGATTATTCACTTTTTCTCTCATTTTATTTGAGTTTACTTATTAATTTAATTTAAAAAAATTAATTTATCTTCACAAATTTATTAGTAGAAATTTTAAAAATAATTACTTGTTTTAATTAAAACATCCATTTACTTATTAATAAAAAAATTCAGAAATATAGAACAGTAAAAAATTTTCCAAAAAAAAAAAAAACAAATAATAAAATAATTGAGATTACGTGTGATACAAAGATACTTTTTTAGTGGACTGTCAAATGCAAATCTTTTGTAACATTAAATTTTGAGAGCAAAAGAATATAAGTCGCCAGAACTTGCTTATTTACTTTCATGTTGTTGTTTTTTTAAAAGAAACAAAATAGATAAACAGTTAATATAGGGGATTTGAACTCAGACTTTCAAGCCACTTCACTATACACATTATCTCATACTACTGATACATATGACCACACACATGCAGAAAAGATAAATAATCACCAATATATGTATTTTGTGCTAAACCAGAATTCATCAGTTGGTCCAGACTACCATCTCCAATACATATATATATATAATCAATGCTCAGTTATATTAAGATAGCAAATCCTTACACTTTAATGGACAGGCTTCAACCCACTCCAACCTTCAACTCTTCAGCCATCTAAACCATGGAAAATCTGATGATAGAATTCCCAAATCCCATGCTGATGCCAATATTGTTGTCATGCTTATGTTGACCTGAAGTCACTCTGACCCCTCATGTATAGAACAGTATCCATTCAAATACATAGAAGAGGGATGGGCAGAAAGCAGGCTTAATATGTAAGATTTGAAACACCAGGCATTCTTACACCTGGTATTTCAAATTTTAAATTAATGTAATTATTTGCTATCCCACATAACTGAACAGGTCCAATTAAATCAGTTCAAGGCTGCAATAACATTTTTTAAGTTCATCTTTTAACAGCATACAGGAATTTTATTTTATTACTTGTGAATTTTAATAGCATGTTGAGATTATTTGAGAAACAATTTATTTCATAGCTAAATTTTAAAAAAAAGATTTCCAGAATTCTTTTATTACATTTCTGTTAATGCATACTTATTTCATTAAAAAATTACTAAAAAGTGGAAAATTAATTTAAAGAATGGAAAAATTTTTGATTGAAGAGAAGAATATTTCAACCAAAAACATTTCTAAATCTTAATTTTATAGTATTTGCTTATTTTTCTGCTACTAATTTAATACAAATTGTCTTGTTTTTGCAATTATTCTACTTCAGTACCTGAAGTAGGTATTTCTTTGCCTCACCTGTCAGACCAGTACTACACACACTGCATTTTTATTAAAATATTAATTTTTGTATTATTTGTGTATGTGAGAGCATGTATGAAATAAGTTTTGAGAAGTCGTATCCATAACAAGAGTTATCCAACATTTAAAGAATTGGGAGTATCTATACTATATAAATATAAGATGTTGTCAAGCGTTGGTGGTTGAGTGGTCAGCACAGCTGCCTTACAAGCAGTTGACCCGGGTTAGCGGGTTCGCTACCAGGCCGATACTATGACACATGAAAAAAATGTTCATTTATTATTAGTTGTGAAGATTTTTAAAGACATTTATATATTATTTCTAACAGTATATACTTTTTATCTTTTATCATATTTTGCATTATGATCTAATGCAGTCCAGTATTTAATTTAAATGCTAATCATAAAAGGTGTAAGGTTGTTTTTATATATATAACTTTACAGGAAGACAAATTACCAGCTTTTGTCTGGAAATTGCCTGCTTAATCAAATTATACAAATATAATTTAATGCTAATATAAACATTAAAGGAATTTAATTTTTGGAATAAAAGGTTAACATCTTCAATATTTTTCTGACCTTAAATATTTTTTATGTGTGTGAATGATATTTAATTTTTTATGAAGTGTGAATACTTTGATTTGTAATTACATTTTACATATCTTTTGTCCATATTAATAAATAATTAGCGCAAAGAGAAGCAAGCAAAATGTTTACTTTTGTTTGAATATTAAAAAAGAAGACTGAAAGGCTTTCAAATTGTTTCACTGATTGCAAAATAGCTACATTCAGATAAAGAATCATTTTATAGAGATTCATAATGTTTTGTTTTGTTTTTAAACAATAAAAAAGATACCGTAATAAATGTTTTAAATTACTCATATATATATTAACAAAAAGAGAAAGGATAATCATATTAATTACAAAACAAAAGTTCAAAATGAAGATGAACACTATATTTAATATCAAACAAAATAAAATAATTTTAATTAAGTATTCGTATTGTTTAGTTGTACACCTTAATATAATTCTGATTACATTTAATAACATATACAAATGTTTAAAACACTGATTATTTCGACAGAACGGTGTGATGTATCTGCTGTATAAATATATTATGAATAAATATAAAGATTTGTGCTGTGTATATTTCGGAAAAATAACTGATATCAACCACTAAAAATATTATTTGGTAAAGTTGTGTTTGTTAAATACCAATCTAAACGAATTAAATTATCAGTTATGACCATTACAATCTTTTCAAATTACAATATATACATTTTAATTTATATAAGCAGCCAAACATGAGTTAGAATTGATTACATTAATTTAATAACATTTCTATAAATTATAACTATATTTCTAAGTCAGTAATTTATAACACAAATTAACTCATCTCTATAAATATATACACATCAACAATACTCAAAAACATTATAATAAGGACTGTGATGTCCCATTATACACTATGGTTATTTTTTCGGCAGCTCATAGTTTGCTTAGATAAATTAGAATTACAAAGTTATATTAGACAGTTTTCTTGGCATCTAGTTATTAACATGTAATTCACAAGTTCATGAAATAGCCAAAATTGACATCTTCCAACTGTTTATATTAGTCTAGCATGCCCATGTATATGTACTTTTACTCTTTGGATTTTTTTATGCTAATTAATTCCAGTTTATTGTTCAGATTAGTTCATTATTATATATTTATTCAGGCAAAATTCTCCATACAGTAGTGCCATCATACAGTAGTGGTGATCATGTAATGTTTAGTGGTATATTTATTCAGGGCTGCCACATGTGGGTGTGAAGATTATGCATGGCACAAAAGCACTTTATTATTGAGGCGCCAAGGTACCAAAATAATATAATTTATATGTAAATAAAATTGTTTATATTTTTGAATCATTTCATGATTAGAAATACATTCTCAGTATAAATATTTTTTATTTCAATATAAGAGGAATACTTTTTTACTTAAACATATTTGTGCAATTACGTAGGCTTCATATTTCTAGGCATGAGCTCGAAATATACTACATATATACTCTTATCATTATGCTAAACCAAAACAACCGATGCCATTTTGTTCATGATAATTAATAAAGCTTATATGTAAATATTTAGATTTTCAAATCATTTTATTCCTACAAATACATTATTTGAACATAAGAGGAGTATTTTTATTTATTTACTGTGGCAATTGCTCTAACCTAGAAATATATTTCATATATACTCTGCCATTGCACAAAACTGAACACCCCCCCTATCACTATATTTAATAAAACTTATATGTAAATAAAAATGTTTAGATTTCCCAATCATTTTTAATTTAAATATTCTAATTTATATAAAAAGTAACATATTATTAACAATTTATTTAAAAATAAAACTTATTTTAAAACTGTTGCCTCATAGTTACATTAATTCTGCCTATGATGAAATTGTTTTGATCAATAATGTTTTACAGGTTCTAAACGTGTTTTTTATTTGGGTGTACTGGTAGAGTGTCTGCCCCAAAAATGTTAGGTCTGGGGTTGATGCTGTGCTGTCCCAACATTTTTTCCAATAATGCTACCTTTCTTTTCTTTTTTTTTTTGTTATTATTGTCCCATATTATTTTTACACATCTTACTAAATAGCTTGTTCTATTTTTAATACCAATATTGTCTCTTCTTTTTATTTTTTTACTTGTTCTCTAGCTAAAAACTCATAACTGATGCATAATCCACATTATGATGCAAATCCAGGCAAAACAAAATATTTAATTCTTAACAGGTATCATGATGTAAAACATTTGAGATTTTAATAGCTTTTAAAAATGTGTTGAATAAATAATCTAAATGAAAAAATTACAAATTTGTCCTGGCTAAATTCCTAATTATCAAACTATGTCTTCTGTATTCTTTGATCATGATAGAATTTGTAATTATGGATTTAATTTTGATTTTAATAATGTTAAAATTATGGGGATTGAAGAAAACCATAATAAACGCAAAATTAGGGAAGCTTTATTAATTAATAAATATAAACAACATTTGTATAATATATATAATACAACTTAGTTATTAATAAGTGTTAAAAAATAAAATTATACAGGAGGTAAATATATTTTATTTAACAATTATTTTTAAAAAGTGTAATTAAGTTTTCTATGAATTAATAATAATGAAAGAATTTTAAAAACAACAAAAAGATATGAATGAAATAAATAATGAAAGGATATTTAAACAAATAATATTTTAATAAGAAGGTGCAAATGGGATGTAAGAGTTTTATAAGTCATGTTATTTAAATTGACTTACTTTGGTTGGTTGTAATAAAAATATTAAAGTTATTTGATCAATAAATAATGTAAATATGAAAATTTAAAATATCAGATTATAAAACAGACAAAACTCACTATATGTATTGCCACACACAGCAAGCTTGAGTAATCAATGGATGCCAGAAGTCTTATGCATAAAATCCCCATCTAGTGCCTACTCATCCAATATCCCCAGACTAGTTTCTGGCTTGTGGCCTTCATCAGTGAGAAGCCTTGGATCTGAGAGCACTGCACCTAGATCTTAGGATCTAATACTCTCAGATCCAAAGCTCCTCACTGATGAAAGCCACAAGCCAGAAATTAGTCTGGGGATATTGGATGAGTAGGCACTAGATGGGGATTTTATGCACAAGCCTTATGACATCCATTGATTACTCTAGTTTGCTGTATGTGGCAATATGTATAGTGAGTTTTACCTGTTTTAACAACAGTTATAAGCAAGCATAAGAAATGGTGATCATGTGATATCAGATTATACTTATATAGGGCTAAAATCTCAGTACATATGCCTTGAATGCTTAATTTTAGCAGGAGAGACCTCTCCAAATCTTGATGCAAGATTCAACTTTACAAAGATAAGAGAGACCCTTTTATCTCTCAACCTATTTTCTTAATTATATATGCAAATCTAAAGCATTTTGATTTGAGAGCATGAAGCTAATAAATTCTTCACTGATTAAGTCCACTATTTCTGTTAAACGTTAACATTCATGAAATCTTTCGATTTACAATGAATCAATATTCAGATATTAAATTTAGAAGTATTTTGAATCAATTTAAAGTTGTCAATATTAATTCTTATTAAGCACAATGACAGCACGTAATACTTATATAAGGCTAAAACCTCAGTGCTTAATTTTAGCAAGAGAGACCTCTCCAAATCTTAATGCAAGATTTGAATTTATAAAGATAAGAGAGACCCTCTTATCTCTCAACCTATTTTCTTAATTATATAGAGAAATCTAAAGCATTTTGATTTGGGAGCATGAAGCTAATAAATTTTTCACTAAGTTCACTATTTCTAATAAACATTACCATTCGCGAAATCTTTAGATTTACGAGTCAATATTCAGATATTAAATTTAGAAATATTTTGAATCAATTTAAAGTTGTAAATCAAAAGATTTTACAAATGTTAATGTTTAACAGAAATAGTGGACTTAATCAGTGAAGAATTTATTAGCTCCTTGCTTCCAAATCAAAATGCTTTAGAGTTGCCTATATAATTAAGATAATGAGTTGAGAGATAAGAGGGTCCCTCTTATCCTTATAAGGTCGAATCTTGTGTTAAGATTTGGAGAGGTCTCTCTTGCTAAAATTAAGCACTCAAGGTGCATGTACTGAGGTTTTAGCCTTATATAAGTATTATGTGCCAACCACGCTTAACAAGAATATCAGATTATATAAGTTATAGTTATTAATAGTGGATAACACCATATAAAAAATTAAATATTGTAAATATTTTATCATTGAAGGAATATAATTTTGATAATAAAAAAATGTGATTAAGTTTATGCATAAAAGATTTTCAATGGGTTTTTAAACAAACAAGAATCAAGTTTTAATATATGACTAGCAGGTGAACAGGATGGTGTCAAAAGTGAAGCATTCCAAAGAATCATATTCTGCCTATACATACCATTTGGTAATTGCTTATATAATAACAGAGCTGGCCTGAAAGGAGGAGGGGAGTAGTGCAAAATTTGTCTTTTTTTGCAGACATTTCTTATTTGTACTAGCATTTTTGCAGGATTGTTCAAAAAATAATATGAAAACTTTTGGGAAAAAAACAATTTCAAATTTATGAAATAAATATTTAAGTAAGTAGAGGGATTTGAACTTAGGATTTTTCAGTCTATATTCATTCTTTCCTCTATCTCAAGCAATTGACCCACATGACCACATACATGTGTGTTGGTTATTTGAGATGGAGTAGAGAGTGAATATAGACTGAAATATCCTAAGTTCAAATCTCTCTAGTTACTTCTATAGAAAACATTCAGTACACTGAATGAATAAGTTAATTAAATAATTATTTTTGTTTTTAGGTATTATTTAATTGTTTCAAAAATTATTTTTTAACCAGTAGTATGTTTTATTTTAGCATGTGTTTTATTCTTCATGTTTATTTTATAGAAATAAATGCACAAAACATGCATAATATTTACCACATATGTTAAATGACTAAAGCTATTGTCATATCTTACCTTGTCTTAGAAGTGGAATAATCCAAATCCCATCCTTATCTGATCGAATTGAGCACTCATTGCTGCTAACCAATGTGTAAACATGTGGATAACTAATGTGTAAACATGTGGCCAAAGTGTAAACATGTGAGTAAATATTAACCATTGATTAGTGTGGGCTAATATGCAATGATGCTCTCTGAATCCAATTGCTGTCAGTAAGGTTGAGGATCTGACAATAAAGTCAGTCATTTTGGAAGCAAGGGAGAGAATGGCTGTCTAATATAAATGACAGAATATGCTCCCAATTGAAACCACTGCTATCAGTGAACATTTTTATTACAGTCATTATACTATAAGTCTACAGTTTGATAGTCATCATTTTTGCTTGATGTACTTGTTTCTGTCTCAGTTGATTTAGGATGTGATGGTGTTGATAACCATTTGCTGTTTCAACTACTACAGGGTATAATCCTTTCAGTTGTGTAACCACCACTTTACTTAGCAATATGCTTAAATTCAATGGCTTTTTTGCTCGATACAAGGTCATTCGGAGGATGATCAGTAGAGTCCATTGCTGAATTCTCACCCTCTTTTCTGGGGATAGAGCAGTAGTCAGTAACTGGTGGTCTGTGGACTACTGGTGGTCCATGATATAATTTTAATGGTCCACAAAGACATTCAGATATTATTTACATTTTCTAAGCTTATTTAATAAAATTTTTAAATGAAAAATAATTATATGTAAAATAGAACAAGAAAATTATATTGCTAATTGATTTGTTACAAAATACTACTGTGACCTGCAAAACATCTACATAACCCCTACTTGGTCAGTGGCAAAGAAAAAGTAAAAAAATAAGAATACAGAATTCTATACAATTCTCTAGGCATCAAATTTGACTATGGCATACCCTTATGTTAAAATTATTAATATATAAATAAATATGTATGAATATCATATTCAATGCTTATATTAATTTACTTTTAAAAATGTTAGTGGTCCACAATATCTAAAAAGTTGTCAACCACTGGAATAGAGGACCTGTAATGTATGTGATGGGTCTTTCTGTTTGCGATGCATGTGTCTGATCCTTCATGAAAGAAGTGTTCTCTCATAGCAGGTGTGAGGCCACTGGACAACTTTGGATCAGGCAAGAAAACCCACTGAATTTAAGCATATTGCTAAGTGAATCTGTGGTTACACAACTGAAAAAATTCTACACTGTAGTAGTTCAAACAACAAGTGGTTATCAATATCATCACAACCTAAACCAACTGAGACTGAGACAGCAACAAGATGTACACATCAAGTAAAAATGATGACCATCAAACTGTAGACTTATAGTATAGTGGCTGTAATAGTAATGTTCACTGATATCAATGGGTTTAATTGGGAGCACATTCTGTCATTTTATATTAGACAGACATTCTCTCCCTTGCCACCAAAAAGGCTGACTATTTATTGTCAGATCCCTAACCTTACTGGCAGCAATCAGATTCAGAGAGCATCATTGCCTATTGGCCTGTACTAACCAATGGTTTATATTTATCCACATATTTACACATTGGCCATATGTTTACACTTTGGCCATATGTTTAGACATTGATTATCTGGACTAGTCCACTTCTAAGGCAAGGTGAGATATGATAGCTGTATTTTCAAGTTTTTATTGTGAAAGCACTAGAAAAAAATGTTTTTTTTTAATTTACAAATTTTATTTCATAGAATGAGGGGGAGTTAAAAATTTATTTGCACAAAGACACTTCTTAGTCACACAACAAGCCTGTATTTATTTATAGTTTCCAATTATCTATTATTTAACCTTCTTAATTTCATATTTATTTTTCAAAAAATATAATTTATTATTTCTTTACTATATATATTTTTTATTTCTTACTATAGACAGCAATATTTAAAGGATTAAAGTCTTTAGCTTTTAGCTTATGTGCTTATTACTATCCAACTATTACCCAGAAATCACCATTTTCCTGGAATCAAAATTAAGGGTGAATAAAATTATAAAAGTGACCAAAAAAATTTATTGGGAAATTAAGTTATTATATATTTATTTATTTCATATAAGTAAATATAAATGCCTATCTATCACACAGACTCATAATCTATAAAAGAATAAGGATAAATGTGCACAATATATATATTATATAAGTTTATATAATAAATATAATTATTTGTAAAGCTCAGCATCGTTTAGAGCAGTAGTAGATTAACAAACTTGAACTCAAGATCTGTTGATCATAGCTCAACTTACTCACTTCCTGTACTCAAATTTCTTTGTGAACTCGTGCGCAGCAAACCATTCAATTATTTTTTATTATGTGTAATTATTTTTTTAAAATTTTAATTGTTGATTATTTAAAATATAATATTTTATTTTAATAATAAAATTTAAATCTTATAATGTGAATTTAAACAACATATTAAAAATAAATGCAAAATTTGATCTTTATAAAATAATTTTTAAAGCTTTATGATTTTATAGACGTTTACATGCCATAATCAACATAATATTTTAATTTTAATATGCTTGTGAAGTACTATCACTATGGGTATATTTAGATAATGCATGTGACTCATTTTACATATATATTTTATTAAAATAATCATCTTTAAAATAAAAATAAATAAAATAATGTCACTGAAATTAGCTCTAAAATATTCAGTATTTCAAAATATAAATAATACATGTAACTAGCTTATGGCATGATTGCCATCTCCAATAGCATTCAATTTTAATTGTAGTAGCAGTATGTTTTAAGCTAGTTATAATCATTTATTTTTTTAATGCTTTTATATTGATTATTGCAGTTAATTTCTGTGCTTTGTTATATACCATTGTTATCTGCATATAGTGATAAAATATTTCATTGCTAGAAAATAGATAATACTTTGAATGACAAACTAGGAACACTGTTCTTATGAGTAATTGAACTGCCTTTTTGTTGCCATAAATTCAACTGACAGCTCCAGTTATTATAGTTCAAGTCAATTATGCATCTAATATCTTGAAAATGTAAAAAGAAATGATCATTTTCCTCCAGTAAAAGTTGATTGAATTTATAGATGCTATTTGGAGGTCATCATTCTGGCTATTATATATTTATATATACTATTTTACCTTATAAAAGTCGCACTTTTAATATACAGTCATTTATTGTTACACTTTTAATAAATATAACAATGTTTATCAATTATATTTTATCATGTCAGAAATTATTACCTTCTTTTTAACTCCAGATATAGATTTTAATTTTTAAGTAAAAAAAATCAAATATTTAGTTTAACCTTCTTAATTTCTGAGCATGATTTTATATATCTATTCTAAAATATAACCTAGGTTTCTTACAGTTTCAAAAATATGGATTTAGATACTTGAAAAAATCTAAAACCCTTAGATACATTTTGGCTGAACTTGTTTCTTCAATTACTCCATATATTTACACATTCTCCAAATATTCTCTATCCTTATTTGGTATCTATATAGTGTATATTAGCTTTTCTCAAATTAGGTTCTACACAAGCTATCATTGGTTTATTGGTTGGATGACCAGTTTCAGAGAAATTATTTATATTAGAAGTTTTAAGAGTCATAATTAAAAAAGACATTGCATTTTATAATCTTTCTAAGAATGTATCTGTCAAATTTGACAAAACAAATGTAAAATAAAGACATAAATATACAAAACTGATGAATTTATTAGAAATTAGCTTTAAAAAGGTTAATTTTTTATCCCTTTTTATTTTTCTGAACCTCTCTTTGATGTACAGTAGTTATTACTCAGTTTTCATTAATAAAACTAAAGTTAAATCAAAGAAATGATAAATAGTTTATTTATTTATTTTGAATTTAATCTTTTAAATAATACGCATGTGTAAGTTTATAACATTCCCACATATATGAATATATAATAAAGCTTTTAACTGCTCACTGAAAATATTTTCATTTATAATGTTGCATATATAATATATAGGGTATATGAGCACAGACTTTAACATGACCCACCACTCTCCACACTATCTCATAACACTGATACACTCGAACACACATATGTTGAAAAGATAAATAATCACCAATATACGTATTTCATGCTAAACCAGCAATCATCAGTTGGTCCAGATTACCATCTCTACACATATATGCTATAAGTGTTCAGATATATATTAAGATAGCCAAACGTCATACTTTAACGGACAGGCTTCAAGCTACTCCACACTCCAACTCTTCAACCAACCACCCAATTGAAAATCTGCTGATGGAATGCTCAAAGGCCATCTTGAGACCGAGATTCTTGTCACACCCATGTTGACCTAAGGTCAATCATGTAAAAGTAGCAAAATTGTTAAATACTGTATTATAAAGGCAACGTTTAATAATATATATTAAGGCTATAGACTATGCACTTAAAATGTGACAGTAGGGACTACAAATCTTAACACAAAATTAACGACTTTAAAAGATAAGAATGGCCTTCGTATCTTTGACCTAATTTCTAAATATGATTTGAGAGCTGAAGCTATTAACTACTTCACTGATTAAGTCCACAATTTCAATACAAACTAACATATGTGAAATGTTTCAATTTATAATGAGTCAGTGTGAAGTTCTTATAAGTAGAAATCTTTTAAAACAATTTAAAGTTGTAATTAATAATTTGTAAAGTGCATACACATTACTATACACATTACATAATATATATTAAAGCTACAACCTTAAGACTGCACCTAAAATGCAATAGTAGGAGCCTCTACACATCTAAACACAAGAGTAATGACTTTAAAAGACAAGTGCGATCTTCTTATCTTTGACCTAATTTCTAAATATATAGGTGAATCTAAAGCATTTTAAAGGTAACATTTGTAAAACTGTGAAATGTCTTTTAGATAATGCATGAAGTTTAATATTATTTTATTTAACATTATATCTAGGATGTGTACATTTGTTTTATTGTAAGACTTTAGGTTGTGTGAATGTATT
This sequence comes from Epiperipatus broadwayi, assembly GCA_028023455.1. Classification (NCBI taxonomy): domain Eukaryota; kingdom Metazoa; phylum Onychophora; class Udeonychophora; order Euonychophora; family Peripatidae; genus Epiperipatus; species Epiperipatus broadwayi. The sequence continues at coordinate 25,776 of JAQFVV010000755.1, read as the reverse complement.
GTCCAATCTATAGAGAATCCATGAGTATAAAATTTTAAGAAATTTTAATGGGTATTATATTAATTTATCATACAAGTATCACATTAAACACACACTCATTGATTATTATAATCTTCACTAAATACACAAATGATTGTGAACCATGCTTTAATAAATAAAAAAATATTAGACTTTTTAATTTTAGATATAGGCAATCATTTACATATTTATTAAAGGTTGGATCAATTGAAGTGCATCTTCATTATCATCCTTTTCTGTCTATTATCAATTTAGGATGAATGTCATTTCAAGTTTAATTCAGTTTGTTCTATTCTTAGCCTCTCTTCTCCATATCACATCAACTAATTTTCTTTATTCATGTATTTATTTCAAATGCTATATTTTTCAAGATTTGTCAAAAATCTCTTGAGATCCAGTTTATTAAGACTTCAACTGTTCATCTATTATCATCTCTTTTAGCAATATTCTCAGCTCATCTCCATTTTGCTTTCTTAATTTTTTCAATGATGTCAATGATAACTGTTTATTCTCTACTTCAAATATTTTACTTTCAGTCCTTTTTTATTTTTCTATACTTCATTAAGTAGTCTGATATTTTTATTTGCACTTTTGTTAAGTGACCAAATCTCAGATCTATAAGTAGTGGTAAAACATATTTATTAAAAATCTTTTCAGAACACAGACATTTTCATTTAATATTATTTTTACCAAAAACATTCAGGAATCACTTATTTTTTACCAATGTCTATAACTATATATTTAAAACTGTAAAAAATACATGTTGTGATTTAAAAAATCTATAAGATGTGCCCAAAATTAAAAATGGTGAAACATAAAAGGGAAAATTAGACAATGTATATAAAAAAGATATATTTAATTTTTTTTATTAAAGTCTATACCTTAGTTCCAGAAATGTAATAATGCCTGACTTGATAAAGAATTGTTAATAAACATTTGTATATTTATTAAAGACTGTAATAGATTTTTTTGTAAAAATACATTACTATAATATGCATTGAATAAATATATTGTATCGGGAACTTATCTCTAATCATAAAACCGATATTTTAATTCAGGAAAACTCTTGAATCTACTATTCATATATACATAGAAAATTTTATTTTATACATTTGAGTTAATTAATAATACACTGATGCATTGTGGTGAAACTTTTTATGTAATAATTTGTAGGCTTTTGTATCCATATTCAGATTGAGGTAAATAAATAATTGTACAGATCTGATACAGATACGGAGATCACTCTCTGCAAGAACAAAATGCTATTTACAGTAATTCAAATAACCAGTCACATATACTTAGCTAAAAACCTATTTCTTTTAAATTAAAAATGAACTATCCATCAAGATCAAAGTGAGACATGATAAATAAATATATTCATTATAATTTAATAAACAATTACAGACAACATACAAGTATATACATAAACCACTAAACATTACATAATCGCCATTTCTTATCCTTGCTCATAACTGTTATTAAAATAGGAAAAACTTTCCATACAGTAGTGCCAAATGTATACCATATAATACTAAACTGTCCAAGCACTTTACCACTGTTACACAATGCTTTATTTACCACCCTTTTCTTACAGTTTATAGTTTTGATTGCACCAGCAATCTTCTTCAGAACTTTATAGTTCTCAACCTCAAATGTTACAGTCAAATTTTGACTGTAACAGTTGATTTGATTGTGACAGTTGAGGTTGGGAGATATAATGTTCTGAAGATTGCTGGGGCAATCAATACTATAAACTGTAAGAAAAGGGTGGTAAATAAAGCATTGTGTAACAGTGGTAAAGTGCTTGGATAATTAAGTATTATATAGTAGAACTTTATTACTTATTATTATTAGATCTTTCTGAAAAATAAATTAAATCTTACTGTGGTATTTCTTTAAAGACACGTGTAGGATCATACAAAAAGGAAAATAAGGGAATTTATCTACCCTAAGATTATTTAATCTGCTTACCTGTTCAGGTGTCTCAACACATTTATTTTTTCTTCTTTTGTTCTACAAATTTGCGATTCTAGAGGAGCAGTATTTTGTGCTTCCTTAATCATTTCTTTCTGTTAAACTGATTTCAATTTATAAACACTGGAATTTATATGATTCTATTAATGTAAATTCCTTGCTCTTACTTACTTATCTCAATAAAACTTTAACAATGACAATACTCAACAATCCAATTAAAGTAAAATATTTTTGTGATCATAATCAACATTCATTAACTGTAGCTAAGTGCACTTTCAACTGCTGAAGTCAAATTTATGGCACTCACATGGTGGTTGATTAAGCTGTAGCATTTAAATGTACAATGCTAATTTATTTAAATTAGTAATTTAAATATTCCATTTGTTGGAGAGTTGAATGCTATTCTTTTTTTTTTATTAATGGCCTGGTTATTATTACCAATAAACCAACCTCTTTCACTTTACGTTTTTTATCGTTTCTCTCCATGCAGGCAATTTTAACATTCTTTAAATCAAAAACGTGGCCAGATTTTTGCTCATGCTGCCAGAAAATGGATTTATATTCTGAGTTATTTTTAGCTTACTTATACAAATATTTATGGTGGAAGACTGTATTGGCAATATTTGCTCTTTATTTCCTATAATATACAGATTTGCAATTGGCATTGCTGTACTTGATTTTATACATGATTTAAAGTGTTTGATCCTGGGATATTTTGGTTTTTTATTATTATTTAATAGTTTGTTCAGGTTGGGGGGATGGGGGTTAAGACTTAGGTGTAGTGGTATAAATTTTTTTTGTATGTGAAACCTTTGGTATATATGTTATATACTTATCCATGATTTATTATCTACTGAAGGTTGTTGTATGAACCCCTTCTTAACTTAAACAGACTATAATAATCCCAAAGACAAAATATCCCATGATTACACACCACAGATCATGTATAAATTTGAGTGTTGTACTACTGCTTCAAAATCTACATATTATGGGAAGTCAAGAACAAATAAAGCCATTAGAGTCTCCCCATATATAAATATTTGTATAAGTGAGCTAAAAATAACTCTGAATATAAATTTGTTGTCTGGAAGCATGAGCAAAAATCTTTGACTCAGTAAATGTTAAAATTGTCTGCATGGAGTTTGATGATACAAGCAAAAGAGGTGTGGTTTATTGCTAACAACAAACAGGCCATTAATAAAAAACACAATAGCATTCAATTCTTCAACAAATGAAATATTTAAATTGCTAATTTAAATAAATTAGCATTATAAATTAAATGCTACAGCATACTTAATCACCCCATAAATGTTATGAATCTGGCTTTACCAGCTAAAGTGTGCTAAGCTACAGTTAACAAAATTAACATATGGAATAAACCATTGCTTAGTTAACATTCAAAACATTTAAGCAAACTAATTATAAGCAGGATAAGGAAAAGGAGAATATTCTGAGTATTACATATTTATATCTTTAATAAATGTTATTGAAAAGATAAAAGAATAATGTGATTTGCTCTAAAATTTTAGTTATAAATGCATATAAACAAAAAACTCTGGAATAAACTCTATAATATTCAAAATATTAATGTAAAAAAATAACAAATATATACCAGCTTACAACATACATGCTATCTTGAGTAGCATGACATAAGCTGGCTATAGTTATTATTTATTTTTTTATATTGATATATTAAATATTGTAGAGTTTATTCTCAAGTTTTTTATTTTATATATATGAAAACAACAGAAGTAAATCATTTTTTTTCAGGCTATAACTTGAGACCACTCTAAATGTTGAACAAAGGAATCAAGAAAAGAACGAATCCAACTATTTTTAATTACTCTGATATTTATAAACATACCTTTGTCAACGTTGTAATTCAAAGTGAAATTAATTTATCAACCAGATGGAATATAGCACTTAAAAATTATTAAACTCATAATTAATAATATAAACATCAGAGAAACTAAGAATATGTGTTTTCATTCGGTTTTTGATTTCTTTGTTTAACATTTAAAGTATTTTTAAGTCATAGTTTGAGGAAAAGTGATTTACTCCCTTTGTTTACATATATACATTTAGCTATGTTTAATTTGAAATTTTATATATGTATGTAATTTACAGCTTATTGACTAATTAAACAAATATTTTTATTACACACAAATCCAACTATGTTGAAAGATAGTGTATTTAACAAGTATCTAATTAAGGGTAAAATCTAAAACATTCTAAATATATCAAATTTATATATAAATTTTGTTTAATTAATCAAGAAACAAAAAATTAGCATATGAAACACAGCATTTAAGTATAGTACATATTTATATACTGGAAGCTGAAATGACTTTTGTTTAGATATAATCTGGATCCATTTGATGAACACACAGATGAAGAATTATGGGCAGCTCTTGAAAAGGCTCATTTAAAACAAAAGGTAAGTTATATTTTTAAATTTAAAGAATGCAAAGTATTAACTTTGAAGTACCAAGAAATAAATTGCAATGGCAAGATATTTTGTATGGAAGAAATTTATGAAGCATTTTTTTCTCATCTGAATATTTTTATACCTGTGTAATGGTAGATCTAATGATTTTTAATTGATGTTAAGAATATAGATCTATTTTTTAAAGATTTGGGTTTCAGCACTACATTCTTAATCTCAACTCTACTATTTGATGAGCAAAGATTGTTTACAAAATATATAGATAGGCAGAGAGGATGGTCCAATTTTTTATACTGGTAAGTAGTTGAAGTATGATGAAATAAAAAACCAAAAATTAGATTTTTTATGTTATATATATATATATATATTATATCACCCTTGCTAATGCAATTAATGCAAACTTTTTTAAAAGATAAAAAACGTATTAATATTTTTTGAATGATTTTGGATTGTGTGTCCATAACAAACATAGTTAGCATTCAATATTAATCAATAAAAGATCATAGAAGGATTAGTAAAAAAAAAATGCACATGGGATAATCCAAAAAGAACATGATGATAATAATACATACTTTATTTTAATTTTCTAATTACTTAAGACATTAGTGGGGGTATGGGAAGAGGTTAATTTTTTTCTAATTTCTTAATTTGAATATTTCTTGACACAAGTAATACTACTAAAATAATTAGCATAAAGTAAATGCTTCTAAGAAAAGCAAAAATAAGTTATGAGAAATATCTGTTTCCTGAAATATCAAAAGAGCTATATGAAACTTTATAAAGGTCATTCTGGTTTTTATTATTATTTAGGAAGCATTAGGGCAAATCTGAATATTCATAATTATAAATAAACCTTCAAAATCCTTGTGGTCAATCTTCTTTCTAAAAATAGATATTTATTATAATATAAATGTTTATTTATAAAGTTCAAGAAGCTAAATAATTTTTTATTTTATAATAACATACTATGATGTTGATGTTGTACATGCTCAATGTTATTTTGAATTTTAAAATTCACCCAAAACCCCTACTGACACATCCAAGCAATAAATGATGTATCGGTGATAGTTTTGGATGGGTTTCAAAATTCAAAATGGCACTGAGTGCGTAATACATCAGCCCTGAATTTATAGTATTTAAACAGAAAAAGTAAAGGAAAAATAAAAAAAATTGAAAAAAATATTAGTTAATAAACTGATGAAACAAAACTTACAAATTCCAAATATGTAAAGATTATAAGTTGTAAAATATAAATTATACTATATGCCACAAGATTATAACATAAAATATAAATGTTAATAAATAATGCTGGTGCAAAGTGCCATAATTTTCAGGGAAGTGAGATGGGGAAGATGTTTTAAAATATGAATTATACTATATAGCAAAAGATTATAATTTATAAAATATGAAATAAAGCATATTATTTTTTTACAAATAATAGGATTTTAGTTTTGTTTACCAGAAATTCTTGTTTTGCTGTTGTTGATCACTTGAAATCTGTATGAGCTCTAGAAATCAGTTTGCTTCATTTCACATATGCCATTATAAAATTGCCATTATTTCACATGTAATTAAAAAAAAAACAATTTTCAGTGATAATTATAAAACAAAAATGCTATTTTCATACAGTTAGACTTTATCAATTTATATGACTAAATACTTTGCATTAACATAATTTATCACAATTTACATAAATCTTTCAAAAATCAAAATGCAATTTATGATCAGTATAAGCCTATGAAAGAAATCAAAAGGCAATTTATGTTTTCTACTTTTAAAAAATAAAAGTTTTGATTTTCAACAGTATTTCATAGAGTATCAAAAAATAAAAACCTGAATTAACCTACTTTTCATTAATATTTAAAAAATAAAAGATTTTCAACAGTATTTTATGTTAAGAATATTAAGTCCAATTTTACATGATGTTCCAAAATTGCCATTTACGAAATCAGTTTTGAATTTATTTAACAAGGTGCCAGGTCTCCTCATAGATTCACAGTAACTAACTAAATTTCACTTTTTTTTCTTTTGCCACATATCTTTTATATGAAATTTCCCCGGGATTAACTATGAAACAAGAATATTGCAAAAGTAATTTATACATTTCTCTAAACTTAATAATTCTGCATAGACTCAGCAGGTAGGGGAGAGCGTAGAGTAAGGGAGATGTGGGAGGCACAGGCCTTCACATAAAAAACTATTTACATTTATTCATACTTTCATATTTACATGCTTTACTGATTTCGTATACTCAAGATTAGTTTAAAATAAGGGAAAGGGGAATGACATGTAAAATTGGGTTTAATATTCTTAACTTAAAATACTATTGAAAATCTTTTATTTTTTAAATATTAATGAAATGTAGTTTTTATTTTTTAAATATTAAAAGGAGGTTAATTAAGTTTTTTTATTTTTTATAATCCATGAAATACTGTTTGAAATCAGGATTTTTATTTTTTTAAAGCAGTAAACATAAATTGCCTTTTGATTTCTTTCTTGGGCTTATAACAAATGTAAATTGCATTTTGATTTTTGAAAGATTTATGTAAATTGCGATAACGTATGTTAATGCAAAATATTTATTCACATGAATTGATAAAATATAACTGTGAAAATAGTATTTTTGTTTTATAATTATCACTGAAAATTGTTTTTTTTTTAATTTTATTACATGTGAAATAATGGCAAATGTGTAATGATATGCATGAAATGAAGCAAACCAATTTCCAGAGCCTGTATAGATTTCAAGTAATCAACAGTAGTGAACCAAGAATTTCTGGTAAGAAAAAACTAAAATCCTATTATTTGTAAAAATAATATGCTTTATTTCATAATTTATAAGTTATATTAGCATATACACCCTAGGTCTGGTTTTATGTGATAGATAGGTTCCTCAAAAAATGCACACAAAAGAAATCACACAAAAATAGACTTAACTTACCTTGAAAATTGGGAGATATGTTCCAGTAATTTTCAGAAATCGTATAAAAGTAAAGCAACAAGGAAAAATTACTTTAAAATTCACATTAAAAAAATAAAAAAATAAAGTATGACTAATAAAAAATTTCAAATATTTGAAAAAAATTAATACAAGACAAACTTTTTTTATTAACTACAGTATTTAATTTTAAATTTTTTCTTACATATTTTAATCATTACTGCTATTTGACAATATGCATTCGTTTGTGAACTGATAAGAAATCAGATTCATGATGTGATTTTCAACTAGCACTACTTTCAGTCTTGTGCTGTGTAATAGTTTTCTGTTTCTATATTAAAAAAATGAGATTGCCATCAAAACAAAAAGATTATACATTATCATTAGAAAGATTATTTTTAGTTTAAAAAATCAATAAAATCTTCATTATTTATTTTAACAATCTAAAAAATTATTTCTATTATATCTAACAAAATATGTTTTAAAAGTTTAAAATTTTTGAATATTTATTGCGATATTTTTATACATAAATATAATCTATTATTAATATTTACTCATTAGTATAAGTAGGTTATTTACATAGAAGCTAAGATTCTAAATACAGCTTCAGGCCATATTCACATTAGCTGCTAATAGATAATATTATATTTTTGAAAGAAAAAAAGTATTTCAAGTCAAAATAAGTTATTAATAATTTAAATTTCTTGATATCTAATAAATTTAATGAAATATGAAAGATATTAAGAAAAAGTATGAATCGCACAACTTCAAAATCGCATTAAAATAATCTGCATAAAACGAGACTCAGGTGTAGTATAATTCATATTTTAAAATCCATTCCACATCTTCCCTTTTCAAAAAGTATGATGCTTTGTGATGGCATTATTTATTACCATTCATATTTTATAAGTTATAATTTTTTAGTGTGTAGTGTAACGGTCAGAATCGTGTGATCAGCCAACAAGATTCAGAGACCTAGCAAAAGTACTTCAAACCCAGTATGTTCGGGATATGGTAGTCATGGAGCAGACTAAGCTTTAACCTATTTGCCAGTGCTCCAAAATCTCCACTATCCAACCAACACTCCTAATGCTATTAATGGTCATCGTTTTTTCTCGGTCCCAGTGGTCAGAGTAGAAACAAGGACTCTCAATTCAAACTTAGCCTATCCTGCACTAGACTTTAGTAATTTAATCTAAGATACTCACTAAATACTTTGATATAGCTCAAAATATTATTTTTTAATCTTTCATAGGTTTTGGATACATACATATATGACTTAATCAAGTGTGGATGTGGTTGAGTGGATATGATGAACCAGGGAATGACATGACAATGGTATAGATATATACAATTTATTAACACACTTCATTAGAAAATATAAATAATAATAACCATGTTTGGATCTTATTATGATCCATGTATGGGGTTACATTCAAACCAAAAAATAATAATTACAAGCTTTAATTATCAGTTATTGATAATGGTACAGAATTTAGATATCACTAGGATAAATGTATGATTTTTTACAAAGAAGTCACCTGTCAATAATGACAACCAAGGTTATGAACTATTAAATATAACAATTACAATAATGAACATCAGTATTAGATGTGTGTGTGCATCATAATGAAGTCATACTGGAGTTCATGACAACAACAATTGTGAATCAAAACAACAGTTATAAATTAACCAGAAATGATAGTTACACACACAGTAAATAATCAGTATTATACTGTGTGTCAGTATAAAACAAAATTTTATATTAAGAATGATAATATTTTATCAAGAAATATGCCACCATAAAATTAATATGCCAATTTTGGAGAGCAAACACAATACCTGGTTATATTTAGTTAGAGGCCAAATAAATATATATAATAAATTTATATATAATTTTAATGCGCAAATACGCGCACAACAACCGAGCTTCATCAGGATTAAATAACAATATATTATAAACTTAAAATAATTATAATATCTAAAGAATAATGCCCGAGCACTTTCAAGAGAACTTAGCTCTCATAATCATGGGCAACAAAGAATAAGCATAGCGTGTTGGTATATGCTAAAATATGCTGATATATGTAAATTAGTTGAAAATAAATGTGTCAGCTCTAAATGATCCATTTCTTAGAGATTTTGTAACACACATCTTTCCTATTCATAGCCTTATCATCAATAGCAATAAAACATGCTTCTTTAACTTTTCTCTTAATGTCATTTCTCTCCCTGCAAACTATTCTTGCATTTTTAGGTTCACATGCATGACCAGCTGATTTCTGACGTATTGCAAATATTGAGTTGCAATTTGGGTCTACCTGGGCCTTATTGTAAGAATATCTGTGCTGGGATAGTCTTGTAGAAAGAGTTGCTTTCGTTTCTCCATAGTATGATGCCATGCAGTTATTTTCTGGACATGAAATATTATATACGGCCTGAGAGGTGTTGTTGGGTGTTATAATGTCTTTGGTGTTATGATTATGAGAGCTAAGTTCTCTTGAAAGCGCTCAGGCATTATTCTTTAGATATTATAATTATTTTAAGTTTATAATATATTGTTATTTAATCCTGATGAAGCTCGGTTGTTGTGCGCGTATTTGCGCATTAAAATTATATATATATGTATAGTAAGCACCTGAGTTTAATAATTTCTTTTTATAATAAATTTATGTATGTGTTTACATACATAGGGGAAGTTAAGTATATATATTTTATTATTATTATATTTTACTGTTAGTATTCCCAGCAGGAGTTATAGACCAAAGCATAATTTTAGCTCCCTTTATTATTAATAGTTATATGATAAATATGGTTTATCTACTTCACACAGCATTAACAACAGGTATGATTAAGAAATCTAATTACAGCATTCAGTGGTGTCTGGGTTTGAATCCTGTGCTGGCTATATTATTAACATTGGCAAACATGGGCCAATCTTCTTTGTCGAGCAGTAATATATATATGTTCCTATGATAAACATTCAGCTTGGCTTGTGTAGGAAATAATAGAGCATGGGCTTTGAATCCCTATCATTATAGAGTCTACCCATTCATCGGCTCAAAGAAAACCATGGCTATCTCGTATCGCCAGGACCGGTAAAATATTCATCTGGCAGTCTGCATAGCATTACTCAACATATATTCATTATTAAAAGCCATATAGGCACAGATCATTCTATTAAGCCACTGATATATTTGCCCATTAAAAGCATTAACTTACATCTGCATAGATATTTTCCTAAACCTGTATTTAATAAGTAATAATGGGGAAATTTAAGACAACCCTATCTTATAGGCTATAAAACACCCAAGTGTTTCAAATATAAATCTTAACCATAAAATGCTAAAGAGGCAAAAAAAATACTACTGCTGAGATATTTCTTTCCCCAAATGCATGCATCACTAAATATATATAGAGTGAGATGAACACATATCTTCGCAATAACTAATATTGCCCATTTTATATTTTAAAAAAAGAAGCACTATCATTATTATTATTTTCTTTTATTTCAACACTTAAATAAACGCATATATATATATTATTTCATTTTTCAATTGTCACAAAGAATCTTAATCTAAATCAAATCAAATAAAATAATTTTAACACTCACTTATGTTTTAAATTTCTTTACCAAGGTACTGTGATTATGCATATTTGGGAAGAGGGTGGATTTTTAATACAGATATTTGATTTCTTTCCCCCCCCCTTTCTCTTTTTAAATAAATGACATTTTTAACTAAGACAGAATTAGACACGATTTAAGAAATTTAACTTCGATTGTTTTTTATTTTACTATTATAAAAATCATTACCCCTTTCCCACTTTAGATTCGGGATAAAGCAAACAAATTTATATGTAAATTGGTTTAATAGTACAATATCATTTGTCTCCATACTTGACTAGATTGGCATATACCAGCATATCTCAAAATAAAACATATAAAAGCTGTATTTATAGACTCTATAATAATCTTTTGTTCCACTTAGAATTATACATTACACTCTCTATTTTTTAACCATTAATAAGTAATCTAGTTATAATTCAAATTGACTTGTTAAAAACAATAATAATAAAAAACTAAAACACTCATATATATATATATAACTGTCCTTTTGAAACACATCTTTTTTTAAGATAGTCTTTTACGAATTTTATAAATCTGAGGAAATTAAATGTTCTCAAGTTTTTATAAAAGGCACTTTCAAGATATAAATATTTTTAAAGATTGAAAGTTTATACTTGCGATGGATTACTGTGTCACTTTGATTGAGGCAGATGTTTTCCTACTGGTTCATTCATTGTCAGGATCAACCTTGGGCTTTACTGGACTCAGAATAGACTAGCTTCGAAGTTGGTTCTCCATTTTCTTTCAGGCAAAAACACTATCAGTTGGATTTCTTCCTCTTCTTTAGATGAATTTTTCTGGAGATTTTCAGAGAAAGGGAAAGGTAAACTTTACTCTACTCACAGACCATAGCAAGGATCTATTCTCCACTTAAATATAGTCAATTGGTCCTTTAGAGAGAGTCACTTTGACTCTTAAAAACTTTCTGCCTTAAAAAAAACTTTTTTCACTGCCAACAACTTTATTTTTATTCTTTCACTGCTTGGCTTTAATGGTCTTGATTCTTTTTCTTTGACTCCCTTCTCAAAAATTTGGCCCAGTATTTATAAAAACTTTTGCTAAGCAACTCTTTGTTTTCTATATTTTTAACACATATACTATAACTGCCTTGGTTAGAAACGAAAACAGACTGCTGGATTAATCTTTGATTTAAATCCGTTGACACAATCCTGTTAAGATTATACCAAGGTATGAAAATCTTAATTGCATTCTTAATGGCCTTAAAGATGAGAAAATAATTTAACATTTCCATGCAACTAGCTGGGTTGATCTTTGATCTAAAACAGTTGACACAATTCTGTTAAGATTACACCAAGGTATGAAAATCTTAATTGCCTTTTAATGGTCTTAAAGATGAGAAAATAAATTAACACTTCCATGCAACATCTTTCGGAATGTTTAAGAAAAAAACAGAACCATCAAAATGTTATTCGCAAGGAAAGAATCGCCTTTTAGGACAAATATATAAGACAAAGGAAATATATTTTTCTTTCTAAATATATATATAAAATGCATTTCAATAAACAAGATATATACATATATGGGCACTCTCATTCACCAAGACACACACATGCATCTGTATATTATCCCCTTTAACAAACAAATAAAAATGAAAAATTAGATATTTGAGCTTTAAAAATCTATAGAGGTATACTATTTCCAACAACTAACATGAAGCTCTGTGTGTGCATACACACTGATCACTTCATATCCCTCAAGTTACGAAAAGAAAAAAAAACTAAAAAAAAGATCAAACCTACTCTGGTAAAATATTTTTTTTACTACAGCAGAGCCCCTTGAAGTTTATATGAAAGAGTAACCAAACTGCTTCATAACAAATATATATTAATATACTCTACAGTTAGTGATTGACTAAAATTCCTCTACACCCAACATACATGCCCCAAAAAATTTACATAGCTATATACTTAAGGAATAATTTGAAAATTCATGGTCCCTATTCATTTAAAAATCAGTACCCATCATTACCCTTTTTTTCCTAAGACCCTCTGTTTTTCCCAGATCTGGAGGTACCTGGTGGTAGGGCTTTAAACTCAGGGCCTCACATGTTTGCCTGATTCCCTTATATTCCTGAATGAGAAATGCCTTTTCTTCACAAAGCTTTCTTATCTTGAAGGGCGGGCAATATAATGGAGAGAATTTTTTACACTGATTCTGCCATGAGTCCCCAACATCTTGCGTACCCACACATGGTCACCTACTTGGAAATCAAATGGCCTAATTTTATTATATTGTATGTTAATTTTTTAGATCATATTTTAGCAGAGATAAAATAATAAGTGTACTGTCTGCACTCAATTACAAATTTTCAATAAACTTTATTTATAATAACATATATATGCACACAGACAGTTCAATTATTTTATGTGAAATTATTTATTTAGAATTAAAAAAGCAAGGTTAGTAATATCTCATTAACTGTGCCATTGTGAACATAAAGACTTGTTGTTTGTCAATAATGTAAGAATAGCCAATTTATAGAATTAATCATTAATACAATCTAATCATACAGTTACTATTGGAAAAAGTAAAATTGTGACATATTAAAAATATATCTATCTATCTAATGTCTGCATATTGTAATAAATATTTAAGACTTTGTCACAATATGTACAATGCAGATCTAAATAAACAGTATTTTATATACAATTACACTACCAATGGTCTTTTTTATGACATGAGATGTCACATTTTATTATGCACAGTAGATATTTTCTTGAAATGATCTTGCAATTTTTTGAATAGTACAATATGTTGTAATGGCAGAAATACAGATCATTTAAATAAAAATTAAAAGTATGAAAAATTTTCAATTTATATGTATTGCATTTTCATTATATAAAATTTATTATTTATTATCAAATGCATAATGATCTTCTTCCTTCCTTTATTTTTTTTAACAAAAATACAGTACTTTCTGGTTAGCTGCACCCCAGCTGCTAGAGGCGCTGTTTCTGTGTGTTTACACAGAAATATCCAGAGTAAGGGCCAAAAAAGCAGATGACGCAAATTCCAGCCGCTAGATGGCGCTGTTCACCATGGGTGTGCACAGGAAGCTTCCACAAGCCAGCTGGCAGCAAAACTGCCCACATGGTGGCGCTGGTTTGCAATGCATAAGCCCATTTAACTTACATCATCTGCTTCCAGCACTACCAAGAACCTAGGTGGCGCTGATTCTCATAAACAGATATAGTTTATATAGTGCACATCGTCAGCTACACCAAGATTCTAGCCCACTCCGTTGGGTGGCCCTGTTTCTCCCGGTTTACATGCACACAGAGAAACAGCATTCTCTAACCGCAATATTATTCGTCTACGCACATAGTACTTAAAACATACGCAGCGTATAATATAAAGGTGTCAATAATGTAGAAGTCACATCTATTTAAATCTGCTTTGATTATTCATACTGTTACATGGAATTTCATCCTGTCATAAATCCATGTATTTTACATTCATTGTTTTTAAAAATAGATCTTTTTTTTTTTTTTCTAAAAATGATTTTTTTTAAACATCAAAATATGACCACGACTATTTACATTTGCTTTCACAATGTAACATTCTAATTTCACCTGATTTTAAATTAATTTATTTTTTAGAAACGATCTTTTTTTAAAGATTATTTTATGTAAAAATAATTTAAAAAAAAAAAAAAAGTAATCTTTACAGCACTGTAATCATTAATCAAAATAAATAATAGTTTATTAGTTGATATTGTGAATTGGTAAATATTCAAGATTCTTTAAACCATCTAGCTACTCACAAAAATCTGTAGAGATTACAAACAGTAAATAAATTCAAGTATAATTATTATTAATTCTTTTAAGTTTGCCCGTATTTGTTTTGATCACAATCAATCTCGTAAGTTAATAATTGTTGAAATCTACGGAAAATGCTATAATACATCGTAATGAGAATTCTAGACATATCATTCAAGTATAATTTCAAGTCACTACGAATCTTTTATGAACTGTCATTTTAGTAATGGTTATTAGAATTTGTTAATAATCATAACCTAAGATTGATCGTATAATATCAGAGGAAAAAAGAATGAACTTTACTTATGTAGACTGCTGGAAGTGATGAAGAGAAAAATAAATATGCTATCAATTAATGAAGCTGAGAAATTGTCAACAATACAATCTATCATCATCATCATCAACCATTATCAATCCACTGCAGGATGAAGGTCTCTCCAAGTTTAATCCACCTCCAATCTTTAGCTTCTCTTCTCCACATCACCCCTGCACACTTTCTTATTTCATCTATCCATCTCACATGTGGTCTCTTCCTGGGTCTTCTACAATCTCTTGGAATCCAGTTTAAGATTTCAATTGTCCATCTATTATCATCTCTTCTAGCAATATGTCCAGCCCAACTCCACTTTAATCTTTTAATTTTTTCAATAAAATCAGTTACACCTTATTGTTCTCTTACTGATATATTGCGTTTTCGATCTCTTCTTGTTACTCCCAACATGCATCTCTCCATACTTCTTTGAGTGGTCTGAGGTCTCTGTATTGCTCTTCTATTAAGTGTCCAAGTCTCAGATCCATAAGTAATAACTGGTAAAACACATTTGTTAAAAACCTTCCATTTCAAACACATAGATATATTTCCTTTTAGTATCAAGTTATTTCTACCAAAAGCACTCCAAACAAGTTTAATTCTATGATTAATTTCATCCATTATGTTTCCATCTGTATTAATAATCTGACCAAGGCATTTGTAACTGTTAACTTCTTCTAACTCATTATAAACAATCTTTATTTTCATATTTTGAGAAAATTCATTAAACATTACTGTAGTCATTTTAACATTTATCTTTAGTCCTAATTTCATCTGATAACTACTGCAACATTTCCTGAAACTCTAAAGCATTATTTGCAAAAACAACTACATCATCTGCAAAATCTAAATGACTTAAATAATCTCCATTTACTTTCACTCCTTTAGTTTCCCATTTAAATCCATAAAATACTTCTTGCAACACTGCTGTAAAAAGTTTTGGAGATATGGTGTCACCCTGTCTCAATGTTGACTTTACTAGTATAATATATAATCTTATTGTTGCTGAAATATTCTTTAAAATATGACAATATCCTGGATCTATATCCTGATGATCCAATCCTTTAATCACTGAAGAAATGTTTATAGAATCAAATGTCTTTTCATAACCTACAACTTTTCTCAATACCTGGATATGATCTACTGTACTAAAACCATTTTTAAATCCAGCTTGTTCGCTTGGTTGGTGGAAATACAATATTCTTTGTACACGAGTTGTAATTATCATGGTAAAAATTTTGTTAAATCAAAGTTTGCTATAAATAAATTGTAATTACTTTGATAAAGATTTTGTATAAAACTGGTAAAAGATTGAAAATCTGTATTTTCTAATACTTCCTTCTGTGCTAATATTTTCTTTATTACTTTTTCAAAATATCAGTATTATTACCAAATTTTCCCAATTATTTTATACATCCTTTATCATTTAGACATTTAATATATAATTTAGCTAATATTTTTTTTATTTTTTCATCTCATTCTAAGATATCACTTATTATTTTATCATTTTAAGGAGCCTTTCATTTCTTCATAGATATCATGGGCAATTCAGAAGATTTAGTAACTGTAGTAGATACTTTGTTTTCTTGTTTTTATTACTCCATAATTCTTTATAAATGTCTTTCTCACATTGCATCATGTCTGTCATCTTCCTTTTTAGTAATAGTTCTATTTTTTTTACTTTTTATTGTTGAAACATCTTTCTTTCAAATAACAAGATGTTTTCCACTTTTGAGATTTTTATTTTCTTTCATAGATTTTCTTGCCAATTCAAAATTATCTTATAATGTAATTAATTCTTTTTTATGCCATTTTACAAAACTGTAAATACTCAATTTCTTTAATGGATTATTTTTAAAATTTTTCATATTTTTTAATACATTATTTTATCTCAGTAGAAAATTTATTGATCAATTGTTGCTTTTTTATACCAGCTATCTTTCTTGCAGTTCTTACTAGTGTACCAGTTATCTTCATATTAATTTTATTCATTTCTGAACAATGTTTAAAATCTGTTAATATTTTAAAACAATTTTACAAGTTCCAATTCACGTTCATTAACTTGTTTTATAAGATGAATATATTAACAATTGCTAATACTATATTGCTTAATATTTTTTTCTCTAGATTTATATTAACATGTAACTGACATCTTACTAACTAATAATCACTGCCTATGTTCAGTCTATTAAAAATATTAGTCTTGAAATACATATTTTTTCATTAGTCAAAATATAATTCAATTCTGCTGCACCTTCATATGGATGCTTCCATGTCAATTTCTATACCCTCTATCATATCTATCAAAATAACCAAATTTACACTTAGCACTTTCATCTTAGAGACATATACCAATTTTAGCATTAAAGTTTTTAAGATATTGTTAGTCTAATTAAAAGAATTTTGTACATTCATATAAAAATTCTCTTGTTTTCATCACAATGAAAAGTTGTTGAAGAATGAAACTGAATTATCTGCATTTGTTATTTTGCATTAAGTTGAAAAATTAATATTACCAAACCACCTGATATAACACTAAAGACCACAATGTTATTCTTTCACTTTTTATTTAAAAAGAATCTCATTTCACTTATGCTTTCAATATTTGTTTCTTTGTTGTAAAATATGTATCTACTTTTTAAATCAATAGACTTTTTTCATTTAACTTCATAAACTTCAAAAATATATGGTTTACTTTTAATCTGTTCTTCCAATCTGTGCAATCTTTTATTGCTTTAAAATAATCCAAAATAATTAAAGGTCATCACTAAATGGTGGCCTAGGTCCATAATCAGGGGATTCTTAATACAGTTCCCCCTTTAGGGTGCTAACTGCTACCTTGACTGGCAACTTTACAATTTCCTGTAAATAAGAGCCATAATTAGTTTTGTTTATCATGATTGTAAATATCTATAAAAAAGCTTGCTCACAAACATCTTCAAAAAAACTTAACCAATATTTCAATTAGAACTATCAGGCAACTGAAAAGAAAGATTATTAAATTCAGAGGTAAAAGCTAGGAAACTCATCACATTGGCTGATATGTGTTGTGAGCAGCTTATACACTTTGTTTATTATATAAATAATTATTTAATAATAACAGTTGCAATGACAGGAATATATAAAGGTATATTAGACCATTAAGTACTATTGAATAACATAATTTAAATTTAAATTGTACAAATTCCAAAATGCACTTAAATTAAAAACAGTCAGATTATCAGTTCATCAGTGAGTCTCTGTTGTTATTAAAATATGCCCCTTCTATTTTCCATTTGCATTATCTATGTGTTTAGATCTTAAAAAAACATATTGTCATAATTTGATTTAAATAATATAACAATCATTGACAGTGAACAGAATGAAAGGAATTGGAAAATAAAAATAGTATGATTTATTAATAATATCTCAATAACTAATTGAAAATTCAACAATATTCAATTAAAAGCAATTTCAATTATATGAAAAAAAATTATATTAAATTATTTTTTTACAGTTCATTTAATTATTTAATATATTGCTATTCTAAAATTTTCTTTTTTGAAGAGGATACTTTGCACCAAAATGCATTTAACTTATTAAGTATGTGCTTCTGTCAACAATAACTGTTGGAAAACAAGTTAGTATATATTTTAAAATATATATGTTTTTAATCATGTTTCTACAAATTATATTTTTCAAATTTAAATAAGAAAATTAAAAATATATATATTTTAAAACATTTAAAATAAAATAAACAATTTTGACAATTTTCTTTTTTATAATTAATAACATAATGAGTGTCTATACTTTACAATTGTTAATATATTCATCTTATAAAACAAGTTAATGAACGTGAATTGGAACTTGTAAAATTGTTTTAAAATATTAACAGATTTTAAACATTGTTCAGAAATGAATAAAATTAATATGAAGATAACTGGTACACTAGTAAGAACTGCAAGAAAGATAGCTGGTATAAAAAAGCAACAATTGATCAATAAATTTTCTACTGAGATAAAATAATGTATTAAAAAATATGAAAAATTTTAAAAATAATCCATTAAAGAAATTGAGTATTTACAGTTTTGTAAAATGGCATAAAAAAGAATTAATTACATTATAAGATAATTTTGAATTGGCAAGAAAATCTATGAAAGAAAATAAAAATCTCAAAAGTGGAAAACATCTTGTTATTTGAAAGAAAGATGTTTCAACAATAAAAAGTAAAAAAATAGAACTATTACTAAAAAGGAAGATGACAGACATGATGCAATGTGAGAAAGACATTTATAAAGAATTATGTAGTAATAAAAACAAGAAAACAAAGTATCTACTACAGTTACTAAATCTTCTGAATTGCCCATGATATCTATGAAGAAATGAAAGGCTCCTTAAAATGATAAAATAATAAGTGATATCTTAGAATGAGATGAAAAAAAAAATTAGCTAAATTATATATTAAATGTCTAAATGATAAAGGATGTATAAAATGATTGGGAAAATTTGGTAATAATATTGATATTTTGAAAAAGTAATAAAGAAAATATTAGCACAGAAGGAAGTATTAGAAAATACAGATTTTCAATCTTTTACCAGTTTTATACAAAATCTTTATCAAAGTAATTACAATTTATTTATAGCAAACTTTGATTTAACAAAATTTTTACCATGATAATTACAACTCGTGTACAAAGAATATTGTATTTCCACCAACCAAGCGAACAAGCTGGATTTAAAAATGGTTTTAGTACAGTAGATCATATCCAGGTATTGAGAAAAGTTGTAGGTTATGAAAAGACATTTGATTCTATAAACATTTCTTCAGTGATTAAAGGATTGGATCATCAGGATATAGATCCAGGATATTGTCATATTTTAAAGAATATTTCAGCAACAATAAGATTATATATTATACTAGTAAAGTCAACATTGAGACAGGGTGACACCATATCTCCAAAACTTTTTACAGCAGTGTTGCAAGAAGTATTTTATGGATTTAAATGGGAAACTAAAGGAGTGAAAGTAAATGGAGATTATTTAAGTCATTTAGATTTTGCAGATGATGTAGTTGTTTTTGCAAATAATGCTTTAGAGTTTCAGGAAATGTTGCAGGAGTTCGCAGATGAAAGTAGGACTAAAGATAAATGTAAAAAAGACTACAGTAATGTTTAATGGATTTTCTTAAAATATGAAAATACAGATTGATTATGATGGGTCAGATGATGTTAACAGCTATAACTATCTTAATCAGATTATTAATACAGATGAAAACATAAAGGATGAAATTAATCATAGAATTAAACTTGGTTGGAGTGCTTTAGGTAGAAATAACTTGGTGCTGAAAGGAAATATGCCCATGTGTTTAAAAAGGAAGGTTTTTAATAAATATGTTTTACCATTTCTCACTTATGGATCTGAGACATGGACACTTAAAAGAAGAGCAATACAGAGACTTCAGACCACTCAAAGAAGTACAGAGAGATGCATGTTGAGAGTAACAAGAAGAGATTGAAAATGCAATATATGGGTAAGAGAACAAACAGGTGTTACTGATCTTATTAAAAAAATTAAAAGACTGAAGTGGAGCTGAGCTGGACATATTGCTAGAAGAGATGATAATAGATGGACAATTGAAATCTTAAACTGGATTCCAAGAGATTATAAAAGACCCAGAAAGAGATCACATGTGAGATGAATGGATGAAATAATAAAGTGTGCAGGAGTGGTGTGGAGAAGAGAAGCTAAAGATCAGAGAAGATGAACTTGGAGAGACCTTCATCCTGCAGTGGATTGATAATGGTTGTTGATGATGTTGATCTTCACTAAATCATCTAACCCTATTACACAATTAACCTATTGTGACAATAAAACCTAGAACTTAACTTTTTATTTATGGATTCACCCTTGCGTGTGGTAACCATAATGAATATTAAAAATATTAATCCACAATTAAAAGTTCATAAACTAATTTTTTTTTTGTTGTAATCCATTTGCTTTTCAATAATGTGCAATTCTGAAACATTTTCAAATTCTGGCTAATTCAAAATAATAATTGAATGGCAGACCAGGGAATGGGCATCATTATCTTGTTTAATTTCAAAAATGTCTCTGGTCTGATTTAACTTTAAGAATTATTGGCTTTGTTATAATTATACATGTATTCCAATATTAATACTAGTTTCCTGACATTATATTTATTTTTTAAGTTTACAATGTAGTTAAACCCTAAATGATTACAACTTTGGATTTTCCATGCAACGTTTATGCAAACTATCATTTTTATTCCATTTCTCAGTATTTAACAGCTTTTATAGATTGTATTGGCTGCAGAAAGGA
This sequence comes from Epiperipatus broadwayi, assembly GCA_028023455.1. Classification (NCBI taxonomy): domain Eukaryota; kingdom Metazoa; phylum Onychophora; class Udeonychophora; order Euonychophora; family Peripatidae; genus Epiperipatus; species Epiperipatus broadwayi. The sequence goes on along the minus strand of JAQFVV010000755.1, from coordinate 4,365 downwards.
GTTTGCTATTAACTGAAAGGAGACCCTTTGAGCAGAGCAAATTTCCTAATGTCCACTCCATACATTCTTATCGTTGCAGCTGTTATTACTATATGATTATTCATATACTATATGAACATGGATGGGCTGCTCACCAACATGCATTAGCCAGCATGGTGAGTTTATTGGTTTTTTACTTCTGAGTTTAAGATCAAGAAACACCATTGTCTTTCTTCTCAGTGCCTGAGAAGGCAGAATGAATGCTTGTGTAAATAATAAATATTTTTCCAATACATATATACAATTATGACAGACAAAAATAAAGCATGGCTCTTATTCAAAGGAGGCTGTAAAGTCATCAACTAAGGCAGTGGTTGGTGGCCAAAGGTGGAGGGTGCTAAGAATCCCCTGATTGTGGACCCAGGCTGCCATTTGATGACGACTTTTTATTTAGGTACTTACAACTGTGGATCACTTTCAAGTGAAGGAAGATTGCAAGAATTAGAAGAACTATCTCATATTAAGTGGGACATTATTGGACTTTGTGAAGTTAGAAGAAAAGGTGAAGAGACAATTGATTTAAAAAGTGGACATATACTCTATTATAAAGGCACAAATATTAGAAATACAAGTGGAGTAGGATTCATTATAAATAAAAAGTGGAAGAACAATATTGTGGAGATTGATAGTGTATCAGACAGAGTGGCAAGATTAGTTATACAACTTAATAGCAGATACCAAATGCAGATAATTCAGGTTTATGCCCCAACATGTTCTCATAGTGATGAAGTAGTAAAAGATTTTTATATGGATGTACAAAAGGCTTTTTATCAGAGTAAACAATATTTTAAAATTGTTATGGGAGACTTTAATGCTAGAATTGGTAAACAAATGAAAGATGAAAGTGCTGTAGGTAATTTTGGTTATGGTAATAGAAATGAGAGAGGACATAGACTTGTGGAGTTTGCAGAAAAATAAAAACTTTATATTATGAATTCTTTTTTTGAGAAAAATGTTAAAAGGAAATGGACATGGAAGCATCCAAATGAAGGTACAGCAGAATTGGATTATATTTTGACTAACAGGAAATACATATTTCAAGATTGTAATGTTCTTAATAAATTTAACACAGGAAGTAATCATCGATTAGTAAGGTGTAAGATACATGTTAATGTAAAACTAGAGAGACAAAAATTATTAAGAAAAACAATATTTACAGATGATATTCCTAATCTTCAGAAATATTCTAATGAATTTAAATTAGAACTTACAAATCGGTTTCAAGTATTAGTAGATTTTGAACATGATTCAGATTTGAATGATATTAATATGAAAATAACTGATACACTTTTAGAAACTGCAATAAAGATAGCTGGTAGAAAAAAGCAGCAATTGACCAATAAAATTTCTACTGAGACTAGAGAATTTATGAAGAAAAGAAGGAATATGAAGATATACAAAAATGATGCATTAAAAAGAATTGAATATCTCAAATTTTGTAAAATGGTGCGGAAAAGAGTTGAAAATGATATGAGAAAGTATAACTGTGAACCAAGGAAAGCTGTAGAAGAGAATAAAAGTCTCAAGAATGTCAAACAACATTTTGGTATTGGTAGGAAATTTATATCTGCAATAAGAAAAAAAGATGGAATTATTATTAAAAAGAGAGATGACATCATGAAATTGGTAGAAGATTTTTATCAAGAATTATATAGTAATAAAGAACAAGTACCTCCTATAACTATTACATCTTCCGAATTGCCCAGAATTTTAAATGAAGAAGTGAGACATGCAATTAAATGTATGAAGAAATGAAAGGCTCCAGGTAATGATGGAATTATAATTGATATATTAAAAGAAGCAGGTGAGGAAATAGAAAATTTTTTAGCAAAATTATATACCAAATGTCTAAATGATAAAGATGTACGGGATGATTGGAAGAATGCAGTAATAATATTAATATTTAAAAAAGGTGATAAAGAAGATATTAGAAATTACAGACCTATCAGCCTTTTATCAGTTTTATATAAAAATTTTACCAAGATAATTACAACTCGTCTACAGAGAACATTGGATTTCCACCAACCAAGAGAACAAGCTGGATTTAAAAGTGGTTTTAGTACAGTAGATCATATCCAGGTATTGAGAGAAGTTATAGAAAGGTCAAATGAATATGAGTTGTCATTATGTTTTGGATTTGTAGATTATGAAAAGGCATTTGATTCTATAAACATTTCTTCAGTGATTAAAGGATTGGATCATCAGGGTATAGATCCAGGATATTGTCATATTTTAAGAATATTTCAGCAACAATTAGATTACATAATGATACTAGTAAAGTCAACATTGAGACAGGGTGACTCCATATTTCCAAACTTTTTATAGCAGTGTTGCAAGAAGTATTTTGTGGATAAAAATGGGAAACTAAAGGAGTGAAAGTAAATGGAGATTATTTAAGTCATTTATATTTCACAGATGATGTAGTTGTTTTTGCTAATAATGCTTTAGATCTATAGGAAATGTTGCAGTAGTTATCAGATGAAATTAGGACTAAAGATAAATGTTAAAATGACTACAGTAATGTTTAATGAATTTTCTCAAAATATGAAAATAAAGATTGTTTATAATGAGTTAGAAGAAGTTAACAGTTACAAATGCCTTGGTCAGATTATTAATACAGATGGAAACATAATGGATGAAATTAATCATAGAATTAAACTTGTTTGGAGTGCTTTTGGTAGAAATAACTTGATACTAAAAGGAAATATATCTATGTGTTTGAAATGGAAGGTTTTTAACAAATGTGTTTTACCAGTTATTACTTATGGATCTGAGACTTGGACACTTAATAGAAGAGCAATACAGAGACCTCAGACCACTCAAAGAAGTATGGAGAGATGCATGTTGGGAGTAACAAGAAGAGATCGAAAACACAATATATCAGTAAGAGAACAATAAGGTGTAACTGATTTTATTGAAAAAATTAAAAGATTAAAGTGGAGTTGGGCTGGACATATTGCTAGAAGAGATGATAATAGATGGACAATTGAAATCTTAAACTGGATTCCAAGAGATTGTAGAAGACCCAGGAAGAGACCACATGTGAGATGGATAGATGAAATAAGAAAGTGTGCAGGGGTGATGTGGAGAAGAGAAGCTAAAGATTGGAGGTGGATTAAACTTGGAGAGACCTTCATCCTGCAGTGGATTGATAATGGTTGATGATGATGATGATGATAGATTGTATTGTTGACAATTTCTCAGCTTCATTAATTGATAGCATATTTATTTTTCTCTTCATCACTTCCAGCAGTCTACATAAGTAAAGTTCATTCTTTTTTCCTCTGATATTATACGATCAATCTTAGGTTATGATTATTAACAAATTCTAATAACCATTACTAAAATGACAGTTCATAAAAGATTCGTAGTGACTTGAAATTATACTTGAATGATATGTCTAGAATTCTCATTACGATGTATTATAGCATTTTCCGTAGATTTCAACAATTATTAACTTACGAGATTGATTGTGATCAAAACAAATACGGGCAAACTTAAAAGAATTAATAATAATTATACTTGAATTTATTTACTGTTTGTAATCTCTACAGATTTTTGCGAGTAGCTAGATGGTTTAAAGAATCTTGAATATTTACCAATTCACAATATCAACTAATAAACTATTATTTATTTTGATTAATGATTACAGTGCTGTAAAGATTACTTTTTTTTTTTTTTACATAAAATAATCTTTAAAAAAAGATCGTTTCTAAAAAATAAATTAATTTAAAATCAGGTGAAATTAGAATGTTACGTTGTGAAAGCAAATGTAAATAGTCGTGGTCATATTTTGATTTTAAAAAAAAATCATTTTTAGAAAAAAAAAAAAAAAAAGATCTATTTTTAAAAACAATGAATGTAAAATACATGGATTTATGACAGGATGAAATTCCATGTAACAGTATTAATAATCAAAGCAGATTTAAATAGATGTGACTTCTACATTATTGACACCTTTATATTATACGCTGCGTATGTTTTAAGTAATATGTGCGTAGACGTTACCCTTGCAATAATATTGCGGTTAGAGAATGCTGTTTCTCCGTGTGTAAACGTGGAGAAACAGCGCCACCCAACGGAGTGGGCTAGAATCTTGGTGTAGCAGATGATGTAAACTATATCTGTTTACGGGAATCAGCGCCACCTAGGTTCTTGGTAGTGCTGGTAGCAGACAACGTAAGTTAAATGGGCTTATGCATTGCAACCAGCGCCACCAAGTGGGCAGTTTTGCTGCCAGCTGGCTTGTGGAAGCTTCCTGTGCATACGCATGGTGAACAGCGCCATCTAGCGGCTGGAATTTGCGTCGTCTGCTTTTTTGGTCCT